>VZRR01005874.1:68332-90098 GCA_013398015.1 Oreocharis arfaki | reverse complement strand
CCCCTCAGCCAGCGCGCGGGGGGCGGGCGCGGCCCTGGACGGACGGAGCGCGCCGCCTATGGGCGCTCGCGGCGGGCAGGCGGTGCCGCGAGCTCGCCAATGGCCGCGCGAGGGGGGCGGCGCCGCTACAACGGCCGCGCCGGCTGCGGACACCCGCGGCTGCTGCCGAGCGCGCTGGACGGAGCCCCGGCAGCGCAGCGAGACCTGCCGCCCTCCACAGCCGGCGGTGAGTGCGCGGGTGCCGCTCCCGGGCCGGGTCGGGCGACCACCGCTCCGCCGGGGTTGGGTGGGGTGCGTGTCGTGTGCTGTGGCCGCTCGCTCCTTCCCATCGCGCCGCTAATCGATAGCCGTTCGGCTATCGAAGGCGCGAGGGGAGGGGGCGCTGGCGGCGCTGCCGGGGGTCCGGCAGCCCCGGTGCCCTGTCCCGGAGCCCGCCCCCACCGGNCTGCCGCCGCCCCCCTGCCGCTGCGCGCCAAACGGGCGGCGCGGCAAACAGGGGAAACGGGGATAACGGGAATAACGGGGGAAACGGCGCGGGCGGCAGGGCCGCACCAGCGGCCCATGTAAGGCAGCGGCGGCCGGCCCGCGGCCCCTCAGCCAGCGCGCGGGGGGCGGGCGCGGCCCTGGACGGACGGAGCGCGCCGCCTATGGGCGCTCGCGGCGGGCAGGCGNCCGCTCCCGGGCCGGGTCGGGCGACCACCGCTCCGCCGGGGTTGGGTGGGGTGCGTGTCGTGTGCTGTGGCCGCTCGCTCCTTCCCATCGCGCCGCTAATCGATAGCCGTTCGGCTATCGAAGGCGCGAGGGGAGGGGGCGCTGGCGGCGCTGCCGGGGGTCCGGCAGCCCCGGTGCCCTGTCCCGGAGCCCGCCCCCACCGGAGGGGCGCCCGAGCCCAGCCTGGCGCGGCCGCCGCCGTCGTTATGTAACTGCCGCGGGGGGCTGCGGGCGGCGGCTCCGCATCCCTCCTTGGGGTTCACGTCCGTGTTGTCCCCCCGATGTCCTGCGCTTCTCCTACTTCCCTCCGGAAACCAGGGGCAAGGGGCCGGCGGGGAGCGGGTCTCGGTGCGGAGTTGTGCGTCTTTGTCAGTCTTCGGATGGACTCCGAAGCCGTATCCCCAAGTCGCCATCGAGGAGAAACGCGCGACCGCAGCCAGCCTGAGACCCGGGGCGGCTTCCCGGCTCCCGGCGGCAGCAGGTCCGTGGCTGGGCGATGGTGGAGGCTGGTTGTGGGCGTCTGGTGAGCCCCGCGCTGCCTCCGCCGGCGTCTCCCGGCGGAGCGGGGAAGGAGCCACCTTACGCGCACACAGCAGATGCTCCGCAGTCAACAACAGAGCTTCGGCCGCCCCAGTTGCTGCTGCTTCATGCGCTCGTGAAGAGGCAGTGGTCCCCTTTTATGGAGACCCGTGGGGAGAGGCGATTTTCCGTTTCTTTTTTTTTTTTTTCTCTTTAAATCCCCAAGCGGTCGCTGGAGGGGCTTCGTCTTCGACAGCCTCTCCTGTATAGCATCCTCCACAAAACCAGCATCAGGTGTGGGAGACTATTTAGCGCCTGCGGGGTAATATTCGTAGGTATACAACCAAGTACTCCGGGGTGGAAAACAAGGGCGAGACAAAACCCTGTGGATTAATCTGTAACCCTGGCTAGCTCGTTTGAAAATAAATACAACTCCTGCCTGCGTGCCTCCTCCGCCCCTCCTCCGTCAGATCACCAGCGGTTGCAAATATTTCTCCGGTCCTGGGTCAAAGCTCTTGTACCTTGGTGAAATTTTTCCACGGGGAAGTTGAGTGTGAGCTGCAAGGTACTGAACACACATGTGAATAGCATCTTAAACGCTGACAGCTTGAAATCTTGTAGGAGATGCTGCTGACACCCAGATTCCCTCTTCATGTTTTGCAAGCTCTACATGGGCAGGTTTGGGAGGGGGCAGGTTTTTTTCGGATTTTATAGAGGGTTGCGTAACTTCTCATGTTTATTTGAAAAGGAGAGGAGGAGCAAACCCAAGCCCCAGCCTGAAATAAAACACGTGATGTGAGACTGTCTTTTACTGAGCCTTCCCACTGTTTTCTTAGGTAGCATCATTAAATAGCATGCTTTAGGTGGTTGGAGAGGGTTAGAATGATAATAAAACATTAAGGTTTGGGGTTTTTTTGGTTTTGGGGGTTTTTTTTTTTTTTTTTTTTTTTTTTTGTTTCTTTTTTTTTTTTAGTGCTGTGAAAACTTTGGGGGAAACTAGAGAGATACCTATATACCTTCATAGTCTTAGGCTTAAAATAGCATCACTGTTTATCAAACCTGTACAATTTATTTTAAAAATGGCAATGGCCTTTTTTTAATCCTTTAGTGGTGAGCCACTTCTTTTTGTTTTTAGAGACCCTATCCCAACTCAACCTTTCATCTCCCCAGTCCAAAATAAAATGCTGTTTTGAATGCCTTTGTACATCTCTGGGTCACAGTTATATGCTTTTAAATAGTCCATCATTTGTAACTGTTGAAGTATATGTCCAGTATTAAATTATAGTACAGTGTAACGCTTAGACAGCATGCCATGCAAGGATCAAATTGCAGATAAAGTTCACATAGGAATCTCCTGCAGTGCTTGCACTTGACCCCTGTAAATCTAAGAAAAGATATTTATAAATGGAAATATACATCCACCAAGTAGTTGTTTCTGTGTCATATTTAATCTGTGGGCTTGACTGTGGTGAAAAATAATGTCTTTTTATTTAATTTTTATAGTAGATATATTTATTCCAGTTACCTTCTGGAGGCAGCTGTGTGATAGGAGCTATTTTAACTTCTTGTACATTGAGCTTAATTTGAAAAAATACAATAAGGCTCTTTTAAGGAGTGAGGCAGTCAGTTATGTCAATTTATGTTAAGTGTATTCTCATTATAGATAGAAGCAATTAATTGTATTCATTGTATCTCATAGTGCTTCAGAGAATAACCTATACAATATTTAACCTTGATAACTTGCTCTCAGATGCTAAAATACAAATGAAAACAGTATCAGATATTTTTCTTGCTTTACATACCTTCATTATGTAAGTCTCCAGTGTGAGGATGTGACCATTCTCACAAGCCTCTATCTCTATATATTTATATATTATTACATGTATTTCATATATTACAACAACAACAGTCATTCTGTGGCACAGTCAGTCACTCAATGATGTCATGTCCTTTTTATTTGTATGTGCATGCTGCTTGCAGGCTTGCATAAATGGAATGGAGTCTCTTCAGCAAGCAACAATGTTTGTTTTTGTCTCCCCCCGAAACCCGTTTTTATGGTGTGTGTAACTGAAATTAAATGCAGGTATATAACTTCCACACCTACTGTTCCTCTGCTGTACTGGCATGACTACTGTGGGCATGAATGCTTCTAGAAGCCTTTGCCAGTTAGTTGAAAGGAAATATTTTGCTTACTGTTTGTATTGCCATAGTGTCTGGGAGCTATGGTCAGGGACCCTTACTAATGTGTTATGTCCAGTATAATGGAACAAAAACTTGGGCATGGCCTCCTAAATATTATGATCCAGAATAAAGAACAAGGAACTGTAGGTGGTGCAAAAGAGGAATCAAGCTGATGGTAAGAAGGATATGTTGATATATGTGTGTATTATCCGGCTGTGTACCTTCTTGTTCTCATGTGTAAGAGCAAAGGGGATTGTAGAACCTAGTGTAAGATTCCCACTGTTCTCTGAGGGTTATCCTAGAGACATATGAATAGCTTAGGTTTGGGGGATTTTGAAATGTATCTAACTTGACTAAATGCTAAAAATTAAGGTAAAAAAATGTACATCAACCCAATATGAAAAATTTTCAGACTACCTAATTTTTACAGTTTTTAAAATTTTAGGTAATATTTTAGAATTTTGAAATGGAGTTTTCATTTCAAATTCCAGTTGTACAGGAAAAAATCATAATGTTTTTCCTTTTCCTCTGTGTTTTCTATAAGCTGTTCTAGTTCTTTCTTCATCTCATCCCATTCATGTGCTCCTAAACCCCCCAGCAACACATAATAACAACTACACCTTCAGCTGAAAAACATTTCTGAGTGAATGCATCACTCTGCTCTTCCCAAATTGCCCACACCTAGCAGTACTTCCAGAATTTCCCATTTCATTGTCGCCTGGTTTTTGGGATACTTTGGAATAGTACTGAAGAGAACTGTACATTGAAAGGATGTTACTGGTAAAATACCCTTATGTAAGTATGGTCTTCAAGTACCCAGGGACTGTACATGTGTTACAGGACAAGTGTGCGTATCCTGCTCAGGTTTCAGGACACTCTTCCTGAGTGGGTGTTTATCTCAAGTGCTGACAGAGCAGAACAGACTGATTCTCTGCTACTTGGTTTTCTTGGCTCGCAGTGGTATGTCCATCAAAACAGATGGGAAGGTTTCCTTTATTGTTAGCTGTTATGTGTGGTGGGTGGGCAATTAACTTTGCTGCTGCTAAGAGGAATTCTTAACTCTGTCAGGACTCTGAGGCAGCTGTGGAGAAGCTTAGGCTCTTACTCTTGCTGTTTGTCTTAAGGTGCCCTCCTCGCCCTTCTGCCTCATAGGGTCCTGAGTTTGTGGTATGGGTTTACCTTGTCCTGAATAGAAACCCAAGAGCTGGCAACCAAAAATATAATCAATGCATTATTTGGCTGATGAGAAGATAAAAATGAATCTGCAGTGTAACTGTTTCAAATAATCATATGAAGTTAATTTTTGCTCAGTTTGGCTAATCTCAGGAATTCGCTTCTGTGTCAGTGTTCATATATTGGGAGCATTTGACAAAATGAGCACAGAGAAACTTGAAATTAAAAAAATCAATGCGATAATAGTTTTTTCTGGAATCTCTGAGGGTTGCAGTCCTAGTTCAAATTCTTAAATGGTGTTTTATTGGCTGAATGCTAAGAAAATTCTTGCAGTAGTTGTGAAAGCGCTAAGAGCTCTTGCTCACAAATTTTTTTTTCATTGTTGATGACACTTTGTTTTTAATTTAAAAAGAAACCTGTTTCAGCCTGTCTCTTCTGATTTGAGTACTGGAAGGAGTAGTACCCAAATATTTAATCTTAGAGGAGCTTATAGACGTGAAAGAACTTACTGATTTAGCAAAGGAAGTATTTCCCTTCTTGTTTTGTACCAGGCTGTGGGTGGTTGCGAAAAATCTGTACTTTAAGGTTGATTTATTTTTGTGGATTCAGATAAAAGTGAAGTAGCAGATTCTAAGAACATAAGGGATCTTTAGACAATCTCATCTGTTTTGTGTATTAGTTACATTGAGTTAGTTATCCAGGAGCAATAAGCTGCATTTGGTAAAAGTCTGTCTTTCAGAGATACTTGACTAAATTTATCTTCTGTATTAAAGGCAGTCTAATATGCGGACATGAGGATGTGAAGTATTTGCAGCTATTCTTGGAAGTTACCTTTAGTACCTGGCATGGTTGACTGTCTCTTCATAAGGAAGTCATATTTCTCATTTGCACTGGCGTAGCCTGCATTTCAGCTGTTGAGTTTTTTGATCTCTTTGACAGTAAAGAGCCATTTAGTAGGTGATTCAGTTTCTCTACAGAGCTATTTGGATCTCTCAAGAATTCCACCAATGTAATTTGTGAAGTGTCTAATGGTAAAACATCTTGTCTCATGATTTTGCATCTCTTATATCATCTTCATTTCTTTGATCAGAGGTGGTGCTTTGTAACTACTAAGTGTAACTACTAAAGCATTACAGTGCTTTCAAGTCTCTGTTAGCTCAGTTTTTCTTAGATCTAATTCTGTCCCTGTCAATAACGTCAGTGTGGTTCTCTGGATACTTTTACTTATGGGTGGTACTCAAAGTTCCCCGTCTTACTGGAGTTTGAAGTGATCTTTCTGTACAATCTCTGATCCCATTTCATGGAGTGGATCTTCATTACTCATTGCTTTTCCAGAAATACTTTGAAAGGGTTCTGTGGAAGTTCTGAGTAGAGTCTGGTCTGGGTGATGGTGGTGGGAGGATACAGTGTACAGTGTATGAAGAAATGAGGCTAAGCAAGCTCTACAATTGTAGTGGAACCTGTAGTCAACTAATCCTAAGGTGGTGATAGGCCCAGCGTGTTATTTGGATCTGTAAATAAATTGTATGACTAACTACTGTGGAGAGGAGCTATTGTCTTCCACTGGTTTTGGGTTTGTGATTCCCAAGTCTTCTTTTGATACACCATGAAAAAATACCTCATCTAAACAGTTGAGTCTTCTCTTTTGTTGTGCCTTAGTTGGTGTCATACTCACTTTCTCCTGTGAAGGTGGTTCTAGGTACCGGCTTGTATCCTTGCCTATGTATGAAATTGCAGAATGTTTGTGTCCAGGTTATTCATCTACCAATGACAGCAACCCGGCAGAGCTTAGGATGGAGTACTTAGAAAGTGGAACTCCCAAGTGGAGTAGTGGCATAATGAAAAAAAGAATGTAATTAGAGTTCGCCAGTACATTTATATGTTGTGGATGCCTTATTTATGCTTTTACCTTCCTAGTTAAAACCTTCTGTAAGTGACATGGTGGCAGGATATTGTAGAGCTAGTTAAGAGTTAGCTAGATAGAGAATTTTTGTATACTTTTAAGTCAAGTAAACATGTTTTTTAAAATAAATAAGTTGTAATAAAACTATTACTGGTAAAAGTTCGTGTGTCTGTGTATAAGTGCTTTGTTTATATAAAGAGGTGGTATTTATGAAGTGAAAGAGGTGGTATTGGTGAAATGAAGGAATGTAATTTATTAAGAACTAAACTTAGTTTTGTGTATAAGTGATATTGTAGAAGTAACTAGCTGAATAGCAATAGTTTTTAGAAATATGACAGTAACAATAATTTGTCAGCAGTCAGAGTAATCTCTGTGCTTGATAATGTGTTTTCTAAGTTAGATCTTTTAATGGTATATATGATGGCATATGTTCACAGTCTGAAATACTGTTTTGCTGAGAAGAAACATTGGACAGTTTAAGTAGGCACCTTTTCTGTTACTCTCTGTGTGTCCTGCTGAAGGTCTAAATGTATCTGCATGACCTGGCCAGCCGTGCCCTTGTCCATAGTGCTCAATTCACATTATATTGTTAAGAGAACTTGAGGCTCAGCTGTGCAGTTCCTCATAAAGCCTGCATAAGGATTTAATTTTCTTTAGGTAAAGATGGGTTCAACTGTAGATAGAGTTGTTAGCTTTGCTTGTTTTGCAGTAGTCTCTGCTCATTTGTCTTCTGTGTTACATGCTAGGGAAAATGGATGGCTGTCATTCACTTCAGCATCACATATGGAGAAATAGAACCAGAGCAGATCTCTGAAGAGAAATGCTTTAACTCTGGTTCCTACAGGTAGCTGTGAAGGAAGCTTAAGGCAAGCTTTAAGAGCAGTTTAAAGCATTCCTTTTATTAAGAAGATGTTGCATTTCTCCATCTGTTTATCCTTCCTTAAGCTTGAATGTTTATTCAAAAATATGGAAAAAAGATTCCATCTGCTGTACTTTGTCTCTGCTGTTTTTATTTGGCATAAATGATTACAGACAGAAAATAAATGAGAATTCTCTTTCATTGCAATTTTGTAAAGTTTTTATAGCAAGGGGAAGATGGATCAAGTACCAAAATTAACCAGATGCAGTCAGACAAATTCAAATGCCTTGCGTTGTTTCGTGATTCATTATGCATTCAATTAACTCATAAAAATAACACCTCCTGTGCTTATTGAAAAGTTTCTTTCTTTTTTGCTGGATTGGCTAGAGAGTCTTAAGAAATTTTGGATGGCAACTATTTGTGGTGCATTGAATAAGTTTTATCAACAGTGCAGAAACAGATTCTGATAAAAATTGCGTCCTAAGCACCTGCATGCTTACCAACACTTGATGGGCAGGAAAAATGAGCAGGAGAGTGGAAGGTAAAAACAGGTGACAAGGTATAAAACTAGTTATGTGAGGCATATGGTAGAAAGGTTTAAGAAATTAGGGAGGTATCACAGCTGATATTGAGACCCTGAGCAGATAGTGCATTTTAGGTTGCAGGAGCCTCAAGAATTTACACTGCAGACTTTGGTTGTTAGCTAGATGGTGGCCTTGATGCTCAGTGTTAACTTTGGGGTTCTGTTGTGGGTTGCACTGGAGCGAGGTATTACGCCTGAGAAATAAGGCTGGCCTGTGCGAAGGTGAGTGTTACAGGAAAAAGGAGACGCTAGCAGTACCATTATTGCATTGGAGCTGTGCCATTGTGCTGTTGAATCTTTTCTGAAAATTCATCAATCTTAGCAGTCAGAGGTCTGCTTGATTCTTGAATGATTCTGCTGTTAAAAAGTGTGAATTGGAAGTTTCCCTTAGTTCACACTAGACTTTTGACCTCATTTTAGCTATTTCTTGGTTGATAAGTATTCTAAAGAATGAACAGTTTTAAAATACACTGTCTTTTCCATTAACATGGATGTATCTGAGGCTGTAATAATGCTGTAGTGTTCTATTCTGTTTTTCTGTCTTAGACAGTTACACTCATATTCATTTCCACGGCAGTTAATGTTGTGAGAGAACTTCCATTAAATTGTTTTTTAACACTGTTTAAAACTTGCTGTAAATGAAAGCAATTAGAGGTTAGACAAAGCAGATGAAAAAATACATGGTATAGCCCAAAAAAATAGGTGTTCAGATTTTTGTATCCTGCTGATATATAGATAGAGATACAGATATAGGTTTGTTGGGTTTTTTTTTTTCAGAAAACATTTTTTTGGTGTAGAGATCCTAAAGTGGTTTAATAGATTTGCAGCTAGTGAGAATGTATTTATATTTCCTTTATCGAGTCAGAGAATGTTGGTTCTTCAGAGTAGTCATTACACTCATATGTCTGCATTATGTGACCTTAATAATTAAAGTAGTGTAGAATATGGGTCCCAGGGTCCTCATGATGTTCTGGATACTGGCAGCAGAACAGACATGTTTCTTCATCGCTCTCCTTTAGTTTCTCTATCTGTGGCATGGCAGCGATAACTTGTGTTAGAAATACTAGGCTTTCTGCTGACCAAATAAGCCATGAATTAGTTGTCAGGAACAGGGCAGGGAAGGTACTGTGGTGAATTCTGACCTGGTAGGATACATGCCTGTTCAAAGAGTTGCTGAAGCTTCTGAAATTGTTGGAAAAAATACTCTGGATTTCAGTAAGTCTTCCTTGCTGCTGAGAGATGGACTACTTCTAAGAGCAATTCCTACGAATCTAAATCAAAGCTACACCAGAATTCCTGCAATTTGTTAACACCTGGAGAGGATGTGGGTAAGTGAAAGAGTGTAAATTAATACAAATCCTTCAGTAGAGTTGGCACTTGGTCCGTACTGAGGCCTTGGGTATTCACACAGCTCTGGAAAATTGACAACTGAAATTCACAGCAACAATAACTTCTTGTCCTATCTTTTATGGAAGAACCCAGGTTAATAAGTGACTTTATCTAATAGAGGTCTCCCATCTGTCTGTCTGCAGATGAGTATATATTCTAGTCTCTGGCTAAAAGGAAGTTTGATGATACTATAAAACTTTTTCTAATGGGTTAGGCATGTGCTGAGAACACAGATCTGCTCTTTCAGTCTGTTTAGCATAAGATAGTCATGATGTCAGTGACTAACATCAGTTAATGTGAGTTAGTTTGATCCCTGGCTTAATCTCTGTGTAATATGCTGTATTATTTACCTACTGCAGAGTGAGGGGAGGGACAAGAACGGTTTTTACTAAAGGACACAGACTATAGCAGTTCGTAACACACCACCTAACTGTCTAAGTATTTTGTGGGTTTCTGAAACTCCATTTTTTGGAGGAGTAGTTGTTCTTTCACAAACCTCCTATACTCTAGCATCTGCTTATACCTCTTTCTTATCTGGCTGCTTTTGGTGATGTGGAGCTGCTTGGTTGGAGCATGCAGTATTTGGAGAGGATGGTATTGGTGGCTAGTCCCACCTTCCTTCTTTCTGCTGGCTCTGGAAATTGGTATTATCTAATTGTGTACACATTAGACTTTTTGGATGATGATGGAAGGCATTTCTTTGGTTAGCTGTAATTATGGTAGTCGGCATCTACACAGCTCATGATTTAAATGGAAGCTTAATTTTATTTTACTGAATTTTAGATTTGGTATTCTAGACTAATCACTTTCTTTTGTCTCTTTCACGTATCATCTTGCTATGGTCCCGTCCCAAATTACTGCTAATCTTTACTTCTAGCAGAATCTACCAAGCACCTTTTGATCTGTTTGTCCAGGGAAAAACAGTAAGGAAGACTCAAAACAGCATTTGATCTTGAATTTTTGTCAAACAAGTTATTCTTTATTTCTATTTGAGAGATCCTTTCTTCAACATGACATGATCTCCTTCCTTCAGTCTAATCACTAAAAAATTTAAAGGAGCTGACCCCATTAAAAGTCTAATTTCATATCCTGTGTGGTGCAGTTCTTTACCTTCTAATTGTAGTATGTTAATAAATACAATTCTCTTCACACTGTGTTGTTTGTAGTGTTAAGAAAGAAAAGTTTAAATTGAGACTAGGTAATTTTTTCATAAATCCAGGTAGTTTCTTTTTAATATATTTTATGCTATTACAGGATTTTAACAAGTAAACTGTAATTATGATTCAACAAGGAGTGTCCATGATAATATTTGGCAGCCGCTGCAGAGCCCCGGTTTTAATCTCTCCTTGACTTTCTGCTTTAGATGGCGAGGATTTATTTGAAATGAGTCTGTTTTGCATACCAGATTTCACCATTCAAAACTAAAGCCTTTTCTGTAGTGTCTGTTCTGTCTGATCCAGAACTACTCAAACCACCCCAATACAAAGTTCATTTGTTAATGAGTGAGAGAAATAAGTCCAGAACTGTCTTTCTGAAGGCCAAATATGTTCCTTTGAGCATTTTTCCTTGTTGCAGTGCTAGGTGTTGCTTAGTTGCTGCAGCTTTCCCTGGGAGCGCAGCGGGGACTTCTTGGGACAAGTCAGAGATTCTCTGCCCTCCTGCAGTCCATCTCGGACGCCCCGCACCGCTGCTCCGGCTGCCAGCCTGCAACTTCAGTGATGGCAAAGGAGGCGAGAAGGCTCTCCCGCATGGCACTGCAAAGGTCTTTATTCCACGCTGCCGGAGTTAGGATTCAGGAACCAATAGGGAGAACTCGAGGAGTGGCCAGGAGTAGGGGCAAGGGAAGGAGGGAGACCCCATGGAGAGGGCAGGAAGCGATCAGTAAGAGGGGGTACAGTGCCGCATTTCCTATAGCAAGTTTATAAAGTCTTAATTTATTAACTACTGAAAGTAAGTAAAAAATACTTTCAGTTGATACAGCTGTCATACTAAAGACTCTCTAAGACAGTAAAACATGATTCTGCTGTGCTGTGCAAAGATTAGTTGTGGTTATAGGCAACAAAGCATTACGCGAAATTGGCCACCAAGGCACTGACAATGGCTAAGGAAAGATTTTTTTCAGGAGATACTTAAAAATGTAGGCTCGTGGTTATATTTTCTAATTTCAGATGAGACAGAGTGGCACAGATGTTTTCTTGTTTATCGCTTGTAAACTGTGCTATTATTGTATCTTTTAAAGATACTCACCCTGACTATAGCTTCTTAAAAGAATTGCTAAGAGCAAGAAGGCGCTATCCCTAGAAATTTCTTGGAAAGTTTATTTGCCACAAGATAAAATTACAAAATTATGTGAACCATATATACCCTTACCATGGCAAATTTCCACATTTTTCTGTCCTGTTACATGCATATGAGGGTGGCTTTGATTTTTGATATCCTACACAGACTTTATTTTTTGCTGATCTGTACTCTTTATCTATCCAGTTAGTATTAGCTTGGAAAATTTCTGGCTCTGGTATTCCAGTTCCAGTTGATTTGAAATGGTACAAGCTTGGAAGAGACTTCTGCTTTTGAAAGTCAAGCTTCCTTGAATATAGAGGTACATCATTGATCTTCATTATCTGATTTTTAATGAAATACTCTTTTGTATATGCTGTGTCAATAGGATTTTTTTGTTTTTTCTTATGTTCTTTTACTACTGTTTTGGTAGCAGAAGAGTGTAGCCTGATGAAACAGAAGATTTGATCTAGACATGTTTTGGTAAATATATATGCGTCTGTAATGTTTGTAGTAGCTTACAATTTACTGTGCATGCTTTTTTTTTTTGGGATTTCAGTGTTGGGATGCTTTCAGATAAGTTTTTGAGGTAAAATTCTCTTTTTTGGATAGTAGGCAGGATGCAAAGGAAATAGAAATGGGAATTGGTTACTTCTTAAACTTCTTTATGAACTTGACGTTTTCAAACTCTTTTTTTTTCCCCTCTGTGCTTCTCTTTTTATTTTGTGGGGGCACATACAATTCTCAGGCTACAGTTAGTAAATTTCTGTCATATTAATTTTAATTTAGCATTTTGGTTTGTTGGCCAAAACTTCTGCTGACTGTGTAAACAAAACAGAAGGATCCCCAGGCTTAAGATATAACAAAGGATTTAAGCATTTACTTGAGAGTTTTCAAAATAGGCAGTAGTGCTTTGGCCATACTGTTTGCTCAAGTGTGAAGGACAAAGGTCCCTTTATTATGTTTTTAATTAAAAGATTCTTTCTAATCAAAAAGCTTAACAATAACTGCTGCATAGTGGGTAGCTGTGTTATGGTGTGCAGGAAAGCATGTGTCATGGTTGTTAAAGTGACAGAGTTTAAGCAGTATAGAAGAGGTAGAATTTTAGAACCTTTTTCCTTGCTGAGGCATTTGTAATGATGTACAGTATATAAGCCAGAAGAACTTCCTGTCTGATGAGGAAATAAAACCTTAACTAGACATACCTACCGATCTCTGCATATGATAATCACATCCCACGTACAGCTGGGACTTTAGAAGAAAGGCCAGGTAAGTATGATGGGCTTTCCAGCCCTTTTCTAGAATTTGCCAGATTTCTGATACCTGAAACATCTCTTTATGTGTTAAAATTTGTGGTAGCACCCCTGATGTGACTGTGGCAACAGTCTTTATGCAGCTGTTGGGGCAAGCAGGCAGTGTATCCTGTGCCTGGGCTTTTTAGTGACTCTTCTGCCATACCAAGAGTGCATGGGCAGAAGGCAAAGGTTTCTGTGACATCTTCTGGCACTTCAGGGTTTTTGTTTTTTTTTTATGAAGACACCTAAAAATAGTATTCTGCTGCTCAGTTTAAGGTTTCATTTAAAAGGCAAACCTATGCTGTGTATATTTGGAGTAGTCTGAAAGTTCTTGTCTGCAGTAATGACATCCCTTCTCAGTTGTCCTGCATCATGGACATCCTGTTCATTCCAAATGAATTCCACAGCTACAGTTTTTTGGGCATAAACTTGAGAAATAAATGGTCTTGATAACGAGGGTGACTTGTCTTGTACTTGTTAGCCCTTACATAATGTAACATAAGGGTTCTAACATTAGTATTTTTTCTGCATTTCCAAAATACTTAATTTTTCAGTGAAAAAAAAAATTAAAAAGCCAAAGTCTAGAAAATAAAGGGATGTTTATTTTTTCTTCAGAAATACAAGTAGATAGTAATGCCTACAGGACATAATTCTATTCAAATCAACAGAGTGACTGTGGTGATTGCCATTTAAGAAGAAAAGAAAGGAAGCAAGTATGAAGTGTCCTTTTGATGGCTGACGTAATGATGGTGAAACTAGTTTTGTGTCCCTAGTTTCTTGGCCTGCCTTTTTTTTTTTTTTAATTTTTTTTAGTGTGCTTGACTTTTTTCCTAGATGGGTAGGGAGTTACAGAGTTCTGTGTTTAGACTGTTGTTTGATGGTGGAGGGCAGCGAGTTCTTGCTAACTTTATACACCATTTATTCTTCATATGTTGTAACATGGACTGTAGCATGTAGATTAACAGAAAGTAATCTAGTGAAAATTAATATAATAAGTTTACCCTCCTTTTCTTTGTAGCACAATGGCTGACAAATCAGCCAAACCAGCAAACTCCCATGAGGGAGCTGCGGCAGGAGAAATAAGTGCTCTGGAAGAGGCCTTTAGAAAATTTGCTGTCCATGGCGATACAAGAGCCACAGGAAAAGAAATGCATGGGAAGAACTGGTCGAAGCTATGTAAGGACTGTCATATCATAGATGGGAAGAATGTGACAACCACAGATGTTGACATTGTCTTCAGTAAAATCAAGTAAGTGCATTTTAGCCGTAATTTCGTTGTCTCCTCCCCCATGTTTTGTAGATACCATACAAATTTACCTTCTGTTGCTTACAGATATTGTGTGATACTGTTTTTCAAAATCAGTCTCTTTCTTGTTCCTTTACAAAATTTTGTTGCTTGGTCTGAAGATACAGCTTTCAGCTTCTGACCTGCTATCTTAAATTGACTTCAGTTTCATAGGTGTTATACTGTACAAAGAGGTCTGATGTGATCAGGACAAATGCAGGCTATTCCAATAAACTGGACTGCAGTAAGTCCTGTCAATATTTCCTGAAAGATGTTTGAATGAAGTCAGGATGATCTTGCCAACGTTTGGCCTCAGAGGACTGAGGCTAAGGTGGGATATGTACTAAAAGTCAGTATTCTAACAACAGTCATGAGTTTCATCACACCACCAGCTCAGGTTTGAAGTGCAGGGCCATGCCAAACTGCTTGTGAATATGGGATGGTGACCCATGACTGTGATGAAATAGGATTGTCTTGGTGGTCTGGTCTTATTTTTGTGACTAGACTGGAGCTTTAGTGAAACTTTCTCCCCAGTTGAAAACCTGGGCAGGCTTAGAAACTTGTCAAATCTAAAAGAAGATATTAAAGGAAAGATGTTAACAAGGAATTAATCTGTTATGGCGTATTCTGTATGAAGCTCCAAATAATTTCTTTGGTTTTGCTTTTTGTATAGAATTGGATTATTTTCACCTTTCATATTCCCCTGCCATCTGATATGATAATCTTGTGTTTTCTGCTTTTTATTACCACAGTAACTGTTTAAATTGTTTCACACTTCATTGTGTTGAGAAACATTCTTTTTAAAGGAGTCCCTTAGTTGTACTTATAGCTTGTAGGAACACTTACTTGGCTTGTGCAGTCAGCTGTTGTGATGTAATGCTGGGAGAACACGCAAACTGCATTGCTTACAAGGTAGTTGGAAAATCTTGCTACAAGCACTGACCCTTTAAACTGCTTCAAAGTGGAGAAAGGCAGAGAAGTAAAGACCTTTAATCTTGAAAGCTGTCCAGTGTAATGTACATAGTTAGAATGACCTTACTTATTTGATTGATTTCTTTGTTTCATTTCTCCTTGGGGATCTTATCTAGATAAATGAAAACACTACATATGCACACTCCCACCCTCTTGTCCTTTTATCAGTCCCTACTTTTGTTTTTTTGAAAGTTGGGTTGATGGAGTTAGATATACCATCAGAGAACTGGCTTATTTGAAATGGATGTTTAGGCTGTGAGGTTTTGTTTCTTTCTTGATATGGTATTTTCAAATTTTCTTTGACTTTCATCAGCTTAAAATTTTATTATTTCCCATAGATAAATGTAATCTTGGTGCTACTTTCTCATACCACTTTCTAGGCTCTTTAGTGATAGAACAACCCCATGATAGGGCATAAACAGATGTGCAGCATTAGCAGATATAAATGAGTATCAGGTTTGGTGGCTGTTGGGGCAGAAGGAATCCAGTCGTGTTCTGCGGGGGTGAATTGTGAGGTGGTGGGTATCTGAGGCTCCTGGGGAATGTCAGCATATCCCCTTGCTGCTATTGAGCACTCCCAGCTTGGGGGTTCTTGTCTTTGTCTCTGGGGAGGGAGGGCTAGCTCAGCAGTTTCTCAGACCTTGCTCCTGTGACCACTGTTAAGTGTTGTCATTTCTCTCGGAAGAGGCATGCCATCTTTTCCTCTATCCGGTTGTCCTGGCTTAACCCCAGCCAGCGGCCAAGCCCCACGCAGCCGCTCGCTCACTCCTCCACCAGCAGCACTGGGGAGAGAATTTAGAGTAAAAGCTGGAAAACTCATGGGTTGAAATGAAGACAGTTTAATAGGAAAAGCAAAAGACATGCAGACAAGCAAAGCAAAACAAGGAATTAATTCACTGCTTCCCATGGGCAGGCAGATGTTCAGCCATCCCCAAGGAAAGCAGGTCCCCATTACACATGATAAGTTGGGAAGACAAACACCACCACTCCAAATGTACCCCCTTCCTCCTTCTTCCCTCCACTTCACATACGGGGCATGACGTCATGTGGTGTGGAATATCCCTCTGGTCAGTTGGGGTCACTTGTCCTGGCTGTGTCCCTCCCAAGCACCCCCATGTTCCTTGCCAGCGTGGCAGTATGGAAACCAGAAAAGGCCTTGGTTCTGTGCAAGCCCTGCTCAGCAATGACAAAAATATCTCTAAATTATTAACCGTGTGGTCAGCACAAATCCAAAACAGCCCCCTACCAGCCACTGTGTGGAAAATGAACTCTACCCCAGCCAAAACCAGCAGGCTAGTATTTAATAGTTTAGTAGATAACTGCATCGAATACAGAAGTATCTTAATTTTAATTGTTTATTAACTTTTTGTTCATCCCTCAACCTGTACATGTACATATAACATGTATTTTATATATTCTTCTCTTTTAAAATGATTTTTAAGTTATACTGCTTATGTGGTATATGGGAAAACCTACAATAGCTGAGATTTGCTGTCTTTATTAGGAAGGTCTGTATTCTTCAAGTGTATGCTTTCAGTTGGTATACTTCCATATTTTCTTAACTGTTGGAGTTTTGTGGGTTTTTTACATTTTTATTCTTGAGTGCATGTGTCAGCAATTCTTTTTAGTCTAGATCACATTTATTTCAAAAACAGTATTGTAGGTTTTAAACAGGGAAGATCTAATGGCTGTAGGAACTCATGGGTTATTAATATGTTTTAATTTAGGAGGGTTAAGCATAAGCTGAGTATACAGGATTTCCCAAGCATGTTCAGACAGCTGTTTTTTCTTAGTTTCTCTTTTACTTCACATTTAACCCTAAGCTCAAGGGTAATGATAGATTTGGTAATGCATCAAAGCAGGCACACTTGCATAATAAACTCATTTTTATTTTGCAAGCAGCTTTTTCCAAGCACAGCTTTATGGTTTTTTGACAAACCAAGTTTTTCCCCATGTGTGTTAAGTGTAAAACCGTAAACACTATAAAAGAATCTCCAACTCCTCCCAGAAGTACAAAGTGCAGCTTCTGTGCCTCAAAAAGAATTCTGCTTATGGTTACCAGAAAGCTCTGTGTTTAGCTCTTGGTTTTGGGCTCTTGAGCTAAAGTGTGTCTCACAAGATTAGCTTCAGCCTGGGATTCTGATGATGAGCCACAGTGGTGGTTCAGTGGGATGGGGCTGGTGGATTTTAGCAGTTATAGGCTAGCCAGGGAACACAACAAACATAAGAAGAAGTGTTTGTCATACCCAACTCCGATTGCCATCTAGAATTGTATTAGAACTTCCAAACATATTTTCTGTTGGTTCTGTTACTGAGAAGCCACTGTACTTAGCAGGCTTGTTTTCTAGAAAGCTATACTTAGAGTTTATGACAATGGCACATGTTGTTCAGACACTAGAAAATAATTAATCTTGTAGAAATGTTCTTTGGATTTATGAGTTACTATGTATAAAGTCTACATTCGTTGTCTTGCTAACTTTCCCAGGCTTCATTTATTATTCTGCTACAGATACTGGCAAAATAGGTAGGAACTAAATGTTGCTGGTAGGGTAAAGTAACAAGGAAAATTAATGAGAGATATGCTTCCCTAAGAGCTACTGCAAGATAATGTTTTATTTGCCGATTGGCAACTTTATCTGCTCCAAGAGAGGTTTTATCTCTGAAGTAATGAACATTTTTGTAGACTTAACACCCCCTCTCCACCTCTGCCAAACCAAGTGAACAAAACTTCTGAAAGTTTTAAATAGTCTGTGATACTTCTTCAAAGCTGGGACCCATGTGTTTGTCTTTCAGAGATTAGTTAATTTCAAGTTAAGTTTAATGTTGTTATAAAGGTTGAAGAAATTCCATTGAGCCTTTGTTACAAATAAGAAAATAAATGTAAAATGCGTGAGGATGTCAGGTCAGACGAAAATGTAATTTGTCTGTTTATCTTGCATAAAATGTCTGCTGAAGGCCTTCATGTGAGCACAACATTTATATGTACTTGAGGATAAGAAGAAGGAATAGTCTAATGCAAAGAATCCACAGCAGTAGACATGAAAGAATTATTGCTATAATTGCATTCTTTGGTAGGAAAATATGTAAATTGGGTGATCTCTCCCCTTTCCCCCCCCCAATATTTTTGTTTAGCAGTGATTTGTAGGGTCCCACAAGTCCTTGCAATTTGGTGGATTTTAATGTAAGTTTATGTTTGTTAAAATGGTCAGCTCAGAAAATACAAGAAATGAAGCAGCAAAGAATTTTGCAATGGAATTACTTGAAATGAAAAGCTAAAGCCCTCTTATGAGAGTAGCCACATGCATGGATATTTATGATTTGCATCCCAAGAGAGAAGAGTAAAAACACCTACATTTATGCCAAATACCGGATTGCATTAATACAGCTGGAATAGACTGCAGTATCTATAATAAGTAGAAGAGTAAACTTTTCTTATTTTTTAGGTTATAAAGCATACAATAAAGCTATCTCTTACAATGTCATTAACTTCCCATGCATCCTGTACCTGGGAGAGCAAAAAAAATCATGAAGGGTGAATTACGAAGTTCTACCATATCTTAGGAGATGAAATCTGTTAAAAAATGCAGCCAAGCCAACAGACATGTACATAGCTGTAAATGTAATTATGCGGTAAGCGTTCTTTTTTGTAGTTTCATGGTCAACGCTGGAGATGTTGTACTCCTTTCTTCATATGCTTTTTGACCACATAAAACAGTAACATTTCAAAGCTGGCTTAAATTTACTTGCTTAAAGTTATGTAAAAATCTGTTCTGCTAACTGGTACTAGGAGAACTTTTTCTCTATAAATGGCAAAAAGGAAGCAACTTCTTGTCAGAAAAAATGGCTCATATGATTGTTAAAAAAATAAGCTTGAAAATACTTCATAGGAAGTAATTTTTTTAACTGGTCCATGAATTTGCTGCCGTACTTGAAGACAAAGAAAAGTCACAGTCATATTCTATGGGCGTGGAAGGTTTTGTAATTACTGTATCTGAAGTATTTGTGACGGGACCAAAACTAGAACTCCAACTTTTTTTTTGTTAAAATAATATCTTCAATTTCCCTGTAGCTCAGGTTTCTGCAAAAATTTAGGGATTTAATATAAATATCTTAGTAATATTAGATAATTCGAAGCATTAATTTTTCACATACTGTACGAACCTTATGTAGATATCTTTCTTTTATATTTTTTTAACGAAAAGTGATAATGCAATCCAGGCCTACTGAATTTAGAGACATACAACATGCAGACATGCAATAGCATTTGAAGATGGATGTTTTTCGTGACAGTGGGAATTTCATGGGTGTCTTTTCAGTAGCTGAAATGGCTGCTTTCTTGGAAAATTTCTTCATTAACTGTTTCTTTTCCGGTACACTTCTGGAGTTCCAAAAGTTTGTCAGCTGTGTGTCTTGTATTGTGCTTGCAGAGTGCAAGTATGGATTTAGTGAATCTTGTTGCCTTGGAGAAAGCAAGGTCATTGGTGACAGAGGAGAAGGGCACTGGAGGATTCTGCATATGGTATGAAAAGCAACATGCAGCTGCGTTCTTCTTATTCCAGTAAGACTGGGAGACAAAACAGTCTAAGAACTTCAGGATTTTTGTATTAAGGAAAGCAGAACACCCAAGAATAATAGATGCTACTGAGCTCTGACCAGCATTCCGGCATGTTGCCTTAGGAACTTAAATTTCTTTGTTTACTGGGGGTCAACAACTGCTCTGGGAAATTTGATATGTTAGCTATGCCATACACATGCTCCACTTGTTGTATGTAGTTAACATGGTAATAGTAATAGCCCTGATATAAATACCTCTGCTCTTATTTTAGAAGTGTTACCACTCAGCACTGCAAGAATATGTTTTAAGCACTGCCATGAAACTGCTAATTCTCTGACATTTTTAGATAGAAAAATAAAAATATTTCTGTTTACACTGGCATGTTACTATGGTTGCAGGCAGGCCTTGGTGACGTCAGCCCTTGGATCCATTGTGAGCATTTATTTAGGTAGTCATCTCCATGGAAACATTTGTTTGTTTTGATGTTACTACGTGTTAAATTTTAAACAAATTTTTGCGGTTCTATACTGGCTTATTACTGAAGATTAGTTAAGCTACAGAAGCTTTGTAAATACACCTTACTCCCCACCCTCTTAAATATTCTTGGTAAAAGATCAAGTGAAAGCATAATTGTGTTCTGAAATTCCATTAGTAGTTCCTTATGTTGCTTTGACATGTTTTCTTGTTGCTGAGGAAGCCATGTATTATAAAGGCCAGAAAACTCTCCTCCATCTTTTTGAGAAAGGAAGGTTTTGTTCCCATGGAGAATCTTCACAACACACTTTATTGTGCCCTGGCTTTAGAGGAGACCCACTCGTGCTCTGTCCTCACTGTCTTGCACACTTGGCTGTTTAGCCTAATTCCCACAGCCTAGATCAGTTAGGTCTCTCCAGGAGTGCTTCCACCTGAGAACAGCTGGGCCTTAATGCAGCAGTACTTCACCATGGCTGCAAGACTTGAAATGGGTAATGTTTGCTCTGAGAAGCTGGCAAGAAAACTCTTGGCGAGAATGAGTACATGCTTTCCCTATTTGTCAGCTGTAATATAATTGTTGTCTTTTTTCTTTGTATTGAACAAGTATGATGCTTCTTGCTTTCTTACTGAATTTGAAAGGGCTAGTACTTTGACACCTGAGCTCACTCAAAACAAATATCTATTCATAGGGTTTCTCTGAAGTAAATAGTCTTTAACAAAGATTTTTACTGAAACTTCTCTTGAATTTTTGAAGTATGTAAATAGGTATGAAGTGGTCTTTGTGTATACATGAAGCACCTAGTAATTGCAAGCTGTGTTTTACATCCCTGCTGGAGACATTCTTTTGATAGTGACATGGAAAAGGATTTTTGTAATCCTACTTTATGCGTGAAGTAGGCATAACAGTTAACTTTTGTACTTTAATATGTTGGCATCAGGAGATAAGTTTTAAGTGGATATAGAACAATATGCAGACTTACCTGTTCTGGTAAGTCTCAGGCAAATTGTGAAGTGTGTTTTTAGGTAGAAATGTAGGTAAGTTTCAAGAGAAAGTGTTCTTTTTTGCCACATCTATATTTTAATTGAAATTAAGATCCAGTTGCCTTTCTTGCCTAAAGAGCCAAATTAATGTTGCCATTTGCACTTTATCCTTCAAAAGCTTTTTATTTAATGGAGCAAATCAGCTCTTCTTCCTTTTCTGCCAAGAGGCATAAATTCTAAAAGTGAAACAGTGATTGCATATAAGGAGGAAGATGGTTTTAAATTCACTTGCTGTAACGCAGGCTTGTTTTATGCATGTATAATGGGTAAATTTTATACTCGTAATGATGTTTGCTGATGAGGATTTAAAAAACACTGTTTTGCATGAGCAGACATCACATGAAAACCTGTGGATACGGTGGTGAGTGATTCATTTCCCAGCTGATATGGAATGCTGCATGATGTCATACACAGTACTATATATAGAAGCTTGCTTGGTATTTTCCCCACTTTGTGGTATATTCCGCTTGTGTGTTGCAGGAACTTCTACTGGTCTAGAGTAGAAGTCAGTTGTTGTTCTGGTTTTTTTTTTTTTTTTTTTTTTTTCCG
>VZRR01005874.1:0-68326 GCA_013398015.1 Oreocharis arfaki | reverse complement strand
TTTTTTTTTTTTTTTTGCAGGTCAGCCTATTGCACCATTATTTAAAACTACCCGTTTTTCATTTATGAAAGCAGCTATGTGAAATCTGCCTTAGTTTTACTGAGTAAATAAACTAAGTAACAAGCAAGTATTTTCCGGACTGTTAAATATCAGCATAAACTGATTTCATGGATTGAAGTGGAAGATGATTAAGACGTAGAGGACAAGGAAGCCTTGTCTGCAGCAACCAGGTGATTGTAAAATTTAGGATCCTGAGAGGAATGATCAAGATTAACAACAGAGTTACAACCTGAACTTCAGAAGGGCAGATCTTGGCCTCTTCATTTTCTCTCTGGAAACTGCCCTGGAGAGTAGAGGTGACCGGGAGAGCTGGTTGATCTTCAAGGCAGCTTCATCAGAACATAAGAGCGTTTCATTCCCATGTGCAGGGAGTCAGGCAAGCATGGCAACAGGCTAGCAAGAGTATACATGGAGCTTCTGGCTGGGCTGGACCAGGAGGAGAAGGAGGTACACAAGAGACAGAAGCAGGGAGAGGATTTGTGGGAGAAATACAGCCCATGCATGAAGAAACAGAGTGAGGAAAGTTAAAGTTCAGGCCGATCAGGATAACCTCAGTCTCTGGGGAGGTTGTGAAGTAAATCCTTTTGGAAGTCCTTTCTCAGCACACAAGGGACAAGAAGGTGATTTGGAGCAACCAGCATGGATTTGCCAAGCACAAGTTATGCCTGATTGACCTCATTCTTCGAGGGTTAATCATTCATCTCTGATGAAATGACTGACACTGTGGGTAAAGGGGTGTAGTTAGTGTACATTGATTATGGCAAGGACTTGACCCCAGTCACATCATCACCAAATTGGTGAAGTATGGGCTGGAAAGTGGGCCAGCAGTATAGGAGGCAGCTCTGGAGGTGGTGATAGTGTCAGTGTCATGGTTTAACCCCAGCTGGAAAATAAGCCCCATGCAGCCACTCTCTGTTTCCCCCACCAGTCGGATAGCGAAGAGAATCAGAGGGGTAAGAGTGAGAGAACTCATGGGTTGAGTAAAGACAGTTCAATAGGAAAAGTAAAACCTGCTCCTACAAGCAAAGCAAACCAAGGAAGTCATTCATCCCTTCCCGTGGGCAGGCAGGTGTTCAGCCATCCTCAAAAAAGCAGGGCTCCGTCATGCAGAATAGTGACTTTAAAAGACCCTGAATATCCCCCACTTCCTCCTTCCCAAAGCATATATGCTGAGCATGATGTCATATGGTATGGGTTATACCCATAGGTCAAGTGGGGTCAGCTGTCCTGCCTGTGTCCCTTCCCAGCTCTTTGCACACCCCAGCCTCCTCGCTGGAGGAATAGTAGGAGAAACAGAAAAGGCCTTGAAGCCATGTAAGCCCTGCTCAGCAATAACAAAAACATCCCTATATTATCAATGCTGTTTTCAGCACAAATCCGAAATACCACTTCATACTAGTCACTGTGAAGAAAATTAACTCTGCTCCAGCCAAAACTAGCACAGATGGGAGACTTCAGAAGGTGAGGTGACAGCAGTCCTTGCAGTGAGTGTGAGTTGTGGCAGCAGGGAAGGATAGCTACGTCTGGGCTGCATGAGTCAGTGTGTAGTCAGCAGGTCTGGGAAAGTGATCCCTCCTTTCAGCTTGGGATTGTGAGACAGTATCTCAGTGTGCAGTCTGCGGCTCCTCTGTGCAGGAAGGGGATTGATACACTGGAACAGGCCTGGTGCAGGGCCACCAGAATGGTCAGGGGGCTGGTTGTGGTGCATGGTGACCTGGGGGATAAAAATAAGTTTCTTCGTGCTCCTGCACAGGCAGTAGAAATTAAGTTCTTGTTCTGAAGTTAGAGTAGAACTTTTATAAGGAAAAAAGTGTGTTGTATGTCCTAAAATGTAGACGTGAGCTAGAAATCTTTCATCTCGTGAAGAGGATTAATATGCTATGTATGTTGCAATTAGATATATTTAATCTGCCTATGTGCGTAAAACTACCAGAAGAATTTAGATGTGGTCTGCTTGGGATGTGATGTTTGTGAATGGAAGTGTGCTCCATCTGATATGGCTTTTGTCTTTCTTCAACCTTTTTGTTTGTCTTTCCTTAAAAAATCAACAGTGGGTTGACTTGGGAGAGCCTAATTGATGTGTTCTTCCCATTTTCTAGATGTTTAGGAGGAGTTTTTTACAACTGAATTGGAACAAGTCTCATTAAAGACTGGACATTAAATCCTCACCAGGATTAGTTAAAATGGTGTTACTTTCTGGCATTATTGAAGTGAAGTTGCTTATTGGTTTGTTTTTTTTTGGTATGGGTGTGTCTGTGCATGTGCTAAACTGAGGGAACACAAATGAAATCCAAATTTTATTTGAAGCTTGATCTCTGTTTCTGACTTTCTGCAGACTTTTAATGCATGGGCATGTATTCCCATGAATTTAAAAACAAAGTAAATACAATTTTGATAGGGAGTTGTGGTGCAATATCTCCCCCCAAAAAGGGCAGACTTTCCCTTTTTGGGAATGGAATTTTTTCCCATGTTAGTCATTTTTCGGTTCTTGTTTTTACGAAGGTTGTGGGTATTACCAGCAGATCAATAATTTTGAAAACCTTGCTGAGACTATGAATGGTTGGTACTGATTCTGCAGGCTCCCGGAACATTTTAATTCCGTGAAGAAATCTCCATGGCAACTTTTTCTAGGAAGATGTGCTGTTAGATACTGAAGTTTTATGGTTGAAGGAGCAGATGTAGGAAAGCATTCGGTTTCAGGGAGGAAAGCTGACTGCAGCTGACATTGTAGCCAGGAGTCCTGTGGCTAAGATGTTGTACCCTTGTGGTGAGGAGTACCAAGAGCAGCTCACCTACTGCCTGTCACCATCCTTCTCAGCAGTGCACGCAGTCCCAGCAGGGATTGCTGAAGACACAGTCAGTCCCTCAGGCAGGCAGGGACTGTTTCTGTAGTGTCTGGACATTTGTAATTCAGGAAAGAAAACCAACCAGGAAACCCTACTGCAGGGTTTTGCATCATTAAGTTCCTGCCTAAGCTGTGGAACAGCTTTAAATCAAACCTGAGTCTTTTGTCAGTGATGGCAAGCGGTGGAAAATATCTCCAGGCAGAGTTGTTTCAGTGGAGCCAAGAGTTCATTGTGCAAGCGAGGGCACTCGGTGTCTGTTTTGAATGTGTGATATTCCTGAAGTCTAGTAGGTTTTCTCAGTGCTTTTCTTTCCCAGGAATTGGTTCTGGAGCGCCTTCTGGGAATGGTGCCGTGCTGTGTGCAGAGCCGCCCGGCACCGAGTTCTCGCGAGCTTGCCAGGGGCTGTAGAAGTGAGCTCTGTGCAGCTGCAAGTGTGTGGTGCTACACTGCCCTGCTCGTGGAGCCCCTTGCACTGTGCCAGGTGCAAAGCTTTTGTGGCATTTGCTTGGGTTTTGAACTG
This sequence comes from Oreocharis arfaki, assembly GCA_013398015.1. NCBI lineage: Eukaryota > Metazoa > Chordata > Aves > Passeriformes > Paramythiidae > Oreocharis > Oreocharis arfaki. Next base: position 64,900 of record VZRR01005874.1, on the reverse strand, counting down.
TGAGCTTTGTAGAAGGGATGGTAATGTGTGCTGAAAGAAAATGAGGAACACTACCTTGGCAGCACTGAATCATCTTTCTTCTTCTTGCCTCAACTTTGGTTCTGGAAGGAAAAGTCCTGGAAGTGTGGGAAGTCTTTCAGATTGTGCCACTAGGATGCTGAGAAAAGCAAAAAGTTTTCTAGAGTGCTCATTTTCTAGGCAGAAACATAGGAGACTCTGAAGGAAATGATAAGCTGCCACCATAATCTGGTGAGCAGGGGCTAGTTCATCTGTTTGTCTCTGCTGATACAGGGGAGCATTGTACCACTTAGTGACACTTGTGATCATGGGTATCAGCAGCTGCAGAACACTGGTGATCTCTAGCACCAGGCGGTGACTCTCGTGACACATGACAGCACTTGCTTCATTGCCCAGATGTCTTGGATCTTTACTATATGCCCTTCAGTTGCAAATATTGTTTAAAAATGGAAATTAGCTAACAAGTAGTTATTGTATTCTCAATATGACATTTTTAATGGTATGTAAAAGATGCAACTGATAGCTTTTATATCATTATAATTGTGTACAAGATAAGTTGTTTTTCTTTCAGTTAACAATAGATAATACAGTGATACTGTAACAAAATAGTAGTTCATTACAGCACAACTGAAAAATTCATATGAGAAAACAAAATGGGTCTGTGCTTACTGTCCGGAACCTATCTCACACAGGATCTCCAGATATACTCATTACAATTCCCAGTGCTGTACCAGTTGACCCTGGATTTAGCTGCTTTGTGATATTTGAGGTGTTTGTTACTCATTGAGGGGTGGTGTTTGTCAAACTTCTGAATAAAACCAACAATGCTGAGAATGGAGGGTTTATCTGACCCAGACCAGTGTGAGAGTAATATGAGAAGCTTCTGATGAGAGGATCATAGAGTAGAGGGTGAGCAGTTCTTACTCATCATCATACGCAGTCTGTATTTCACAAAAAGGTGTTGCGTGTTTGCTTCTGCTAGAACAAGCCTCTGTGGTACCGGCTGCCTTAAAAGTGATGACTGCAGTATTTACCATCAGCTCTCCCATCACTTCCTGTGCCCAGCAGCTACTGCTGCTGCACACTAAGAGAGTTCGTGTCACTAGGGGAATACAAGGAGTCCTGTTTTGATACTCGTTACGGGCTGTCTTCCTGTGTTGCAATTTGAAACAGGTAGTAAGGAACCTTTCTTCCAGTTCTAGGCTCTTTACGTTTTCTTCCTGTCATGGATGCTGTATGGAAATAGGTGCCTGGGGCATTTGTAATCCAAGTGGAGATGAGCATGTGTCAAACTATTATCATTTGGCATGGTGCCAACAGAAGGTTTTGTAGGTTTCTTAGCAGTATGCATTGATTAGTGTTTTCAGCTCTACAAGAGGGTTTTCAGGGAGGATGTTTCATTTGATTTTTTTTTTGACACCTCTTTATTTTCAGCAAAAAAATTTAACAGGTGAGCTGGTATTCTTAAAAGAGCTTCTAAATAGGAAAAATAAGAAAAAGGGAGTAATTTGGCATTTATAGGTTCTGTCTTTTTTTAGTCTAAAGACATTTGTAGGTTGAGAGATAGTTTTCAAGTCTAACAGGACAATATAAGAAGGTACTGAAAGGTAGTTACAGTATAAGAAAATATATACCTCATATGGTAGCTGATAGCCACTCTATTAGGTGATTGTCCTGTGTATATCCAGAAATAAAGAATTTTAATTCTAGATGTCAGATGAAAATGGTAGTGAACTAAATGCCTGAGGTTTGAGTTCTGGACATTTTTAATGCTAATAATTAGAGTTAATGAGTGGTGTGAATGCAAATCTAAAATTAAAATAATCTGATTAAATGTTTTTTGTTCCCAGTAAGTCCTGGTACTAGTTTAAAAAGAACATTGAAGAGTATTCAGTTTAGTAGATCCCTGAGAGAGCCAGTGCATTTGCCGTGTGTTTCAGCAGTTCATCCTTTATTAAAAAACCATAAATAGCATGACTTTTTTTTCCAAGACTTTATAGTAAAATCAAATAGAAATTATTTCCTTACCTTTACAGAAAAGCTGGAACTGTACTGTCTTCTTTCAGACAGGTTGCTTTTTTTTCATCACTTCCCCTGAGCTGAGAGTAATGGGAGAGCTTTACATTATGCTGAAGTGGATACCATGGCTGGGAAATCTGTTGAACTAAAATGCACAGAACTAGCTTGATTTTTTTTTTTTTTTTCCCAAGGCAAGACACCTATTGGGACTCCTCTAAGCAGATGGAGAAAGCTATAGAGAGGGTACTAGGCAGTTAAATAAGCTGCTTGGTTTTCCTACTTCTGTACTGAATAGGATGAACTCTGTGTGCTGATGTAACATTCTGGTTTTGAGTTTGACCTGCAAATCCAGGCTGACTGCAGCTTCAGTCAACATTGGCCATTTTGAACGATTTTGATAGTTCCTTTCCTGGTATAGTTTTGTGTTCTTTGCCCAATAATACAGTATCTCATCCATGCTTAGAAGATCATTCCTATTATTTCCCTTTCAAATGCTACACTGTGTTACCCAGTCATTGTCTTCAAGTACTAATCTGTGAAAGCCGTATTCCAGGTGGGCAGTGAAGTGATAGTAACCTGAGGTAAACAGCAGAGGTGTATAAGAGCAGTCAGACTTAAGGACTGCCCATAGAGAACTGGACTCTTTTAATGTTAAGGGCATTAACTTGATGTTATCTAACATGACATTTGTTCTTTTTGGAAATTTTTCAACTCCCATTTGTCAAAGCTTTGAGATAAGGAAGATGACAAGATGTGCTTTCTGAAGGCAGTTACCCAAATAACTTAGGCCAAGTGTTGATTAGATTCCTATAGGTGCTTGCCCCAAGTGTGATCTCTTAATCTTGGAAGAAGACATTTGCTGAAGAGCACAGCTTCTGCAACATACATAGTGGTTTTTAAGGGAGTTACAGTATTGACTAACCTCTCAACAGCATTGTTAATTGTCATATGCTGTTGTTTAAGAAAATGAAGCATACAGAGTGTACTTGATTTGCATGTACTCAGTAGATTTCTGGCCAGAATTTCTGCTTGTCATCTTTGTTGAGCTCCATTTGAAAATCTGGACTTTTTTTGAGCTTTGAAGTGTGAGGGAATTTGGCTTCTAATGCCTCTAAAGGGTTGGACACCCTATAACTGCTGTGGATTAGAAACCATAAAGACGTAGTAGTTTTTGTAACTGTGATCTCAGAGCTTTGTTGATGTGTAGGTATAGAGTGCTCTTTAGGAGTAGGATAAGATGTTCAGGAGTGCATAAAGCTTGCTTTGGTTGTGTTCTACCCTGTCAAACTTTAAGTAATTGAAGGAGAGTATTAGCCTGAAATATTTGCTGTTAAATTCCTACTGGTTTTGCTGTCCTTACTATGAGACATTAAATAACCATCAATACAATCATCAAGTACTTAAGCTAGTTTAAATTGACTACTTGTATAAACATTCCTAATGTAGAGGTTCTGTAATAAAAATGACCAACATGTAACCCTGCAAAGATGTTTGTCAGTTGTGTGTTTTGGGAAGTTTCAGAGTAGACCTGCACAGGCTGGTATGTGCAACACAAAATGTAGAGCTGAACTGCGTATATATACATGACATTGTGTTAATCTGTCAGTTTCCTACCATCCTATTTTCTTGCAAGAGCCAGTTTGCAGCTGTGCTTTATAGGTTGTGAGGATATTCTTGACTTGGTAATGAATGGCATCTGCCCTATTGGCACTGCAGGTGGAAGGTGAGACCCCATATGTTGAGTTAGATCCCATGGAAATTCATCATTGGTACTCATTCAGAAGATTTTGTACCACAAATAAGTTAGTATATACCTGGAAAGTAAGACAGTTTTCTGACATGCATTGGAATAAGAGCACAGAAGTCTAACACATTGCACTGAACTGCCCACTGTTTAGTAAACTTTCCCTTCTGTACAAAACATTGTGGGAATAGATACATTGAATATTCTTGCATCAACATGTCAGTGAATGATGGTTTGGAGCAATACTTTGTTGCTCCTGCTGGTGAAATCAGAGGCTTTGAAGAAAACGTTAGTTTCAGAATTGAAATAGTAATCCAAGAAAAATGGATGTGAAGCCTCATTTTCTGAATCTAAGTAACTGAGAGCTGCTGGAGATTGCTAGTGTAAGAATGTACCAATTTGTGTTTGTAGATGAAACAGAAAGTACCCTTTTGTACAAAGCAAAAATCAAGAGGGCAGCCCATCTTACCCAGCACTGGCTCGATACCTTCCTTCCTTAGCTGTTGGTCTAAATAAGTCACAGATTTCCAAAAGAGTGTATGCTTGCTCTTTTGTAGTCTCCTCTCTGCTTTCATGATTCATTCCAATGTCTTGGAGTCTTCCCAATTGTTCGTTATCATTTTGGTTTATGATGATGATGTCTGCAACTATTTGGGTAAACCTCCATTTGTTGTAAACTTTTGCATGTTTTGACTAGAGATGTGCTATGTAAGTGAGAGAATATCCGCAACTCATGATTTTCTGCCTTTCTTTGGGATTGGTTTCAGATGCACATGAGTCAGCACTGTAAAGGCTGATATACAGATCTTTAATCCAGGGGACGTGATAGATCCCCATAGAGAATTTGGTCACTCTCTGTTTATAGCTTTCACAAAGTGCCAAGACGTTATTGGCATAGACTGCTCTACAGATTCTGTGGCACAGCTGAAAATTCCACTTGGAAAATGTTCTCTGCTTCGGACACAGAGAGAGAGAATCAATCTCTCTCACCCAAGGAGTCAAAATGGCTTCTTTCTGAAGCTGGATGTAGCTTTATTGTAACTACTTGTATGGCAGGCTTTCTCTTTCTCTAGAATTTCTCTAGAGTTTCTCTAGAGTTTGTAAACTCTGTATTTTTTTCTCTTCAATCAGTGCTTTGCCTATGTTGAATTATTTAGGTCTCGGAGCTCACAGACGTACCCTTATTACTTGCGAGGTGTATTTGGGCTTCCTACAGTTGTTCTTGCTTATGATTAGTAGGGGGGTCTTAATTCAGATTGAGGGTTGCATTGTCAATTGCAGCAACCTTGTGTTGAGATGGAAAGTGCCTAGAGATGGCTCTGGACATATACGAAATAAGTGGTCAGATGCATTAGCTATTTTTTCCTTAAGCTATGCAAAGGTAGGTCTCCATCTCCACAAGATGTGGTAAGGAGAAATGATAAAGGCATTGCAGAGGAACTTATTACAGATTATTCTCTGCATTGGCAATAGCAGGCATATGGAATTGGCTTTAGACTTGTGGATCTGTAGAAGAAGCGGGGTGCTCTTGTGTGCGAGTGTTACGTGCTGCTCTATAATTTAGCCTTAACATTTCCCATCTGCGCTTTTTAAAAATGGTATTGTTCTCTTCAAGCGGACACCTCTTCAAATACTCTCCTACTCTCATTTGTAAACTGTTTGAGACACTGTTTTGGCCACAGTCTACCTATTCTTCTGTCTTGCTTTTTGTTTTGTAAAATGAGAGTGCTGCCACTGTGGACAATTGCATCTCCTGCTGCTGTGTCAGAAGACATGAAGATAAGAAGGACATGGGGAGCAGGACATCATTGTGAATGCTGCTGTTTTAACAAAGAGTGAAATCTCCTTTGCAAGAAGCAGACATGGAATGGGAAATTCTCCGAGATTAGGGACTGTATATTTAGAGCTTTGCTGTGACCATCCAACTTTTCCTTTCGTTTGGGAAGGCAGTCTTCCAGTAGGGGAGAAATATGCAGTTTCTTCATTATTTCTATTATATTTCTTGTTTTCTTTGAAAGGGAAGATGTGTGGTTTCTGCTCTGTGCATATCTGCAGTTTGGATTCTCCTTTCTTGAAGGTCGTGATTTGGTCCTTGGCTGTTGGTTATGGCAAACAGTATTGGTCTTCTCTGCATGTGTGACCTATGGATATGGACTAATGCTCTTTTTTCACTTGGTATGTCATTCTTGATTTCACACCTTTCTATCTCCAGCCATGGTCAATGACTCTTACAGACTGAGATCGTGCTGGCGTCAGTTAACGCCACCTGTCTATTTTTAATGCTGCCACCTTCTCATATTGCCAGCAACAAATGTTAGCAGATATACATCCGTGTTTTCTACCTGTCATCAGGATCACTGAAACAACCTCTCCCACAAGCACACACTTTTTTACTTAGAGCGTTCACTATCAATGAGCTGTCACTGGGTTCAGAAATTGCTTTTGTGGTCAGATGTGATTTGACATGGAAAACAGTCCAGCTCTATGAAATCCTTTGAAAAACTGGAATGTTGCTGTTGTAAAACCATCTGACAATGATATTTTCTTATTGAGATAATCTGATAAAACTCTTGGTTTTAAAGTCTGTGTAATTAAACTCTAAAGGAAAATTCCACCTTGGACTGCTGCTCTGGGTTCCATAGTAGCATTTTAGTAAGCAGTGAGTTGCTTACTGCTGAGCTTGTCTGCTGGGCTGGCTGCAGTTCCCATATAGATCAAGCTATGTTGCTTAATGTTTAAATTATGTTTCAGAAATAACTATGCAAAGCTGTTTTTGAAAAATATGTATAGGATTAAATGGTATTATACTTTTCTCACAAAAAACTCAACGAAAACCAGTCTGCAACTGGAAATATTTCCTTGGAGGGTAGGGAGGAATGTCCTGCAGCTGGGTACCTCAGCCATCGGGCATCACTTTCTGAATTTCTTGGCCAAGAAATACAAGTAAACTTGCTGTATGCTGGCTCAGTATGGTGGTTAACAAACAGCTGCCATGCCTGAGCAGTAAGAGTGAATATGCTCTACATGAATTCAAGGTTGTGTTATTCATCCCTTTTCCTCAATTTTTCTTGTCATCAACCAGGGACCTCTTCTTTATATTGACCAGTGTAATTTCTGAATTAGGATGGGAGTTTTGTCAGAAGCCTCACTGAACCAGTGATCCAGACATCTTTCTCCATAGGAACAAGCAATAAAGTGTTCAGATTGTACTTGTGGTTTTACTTGAGCTTCATAGTGATTTAAAAACATGTCTCCACAATAACCACCCTTTGCCTTGCCACCATTTTGCATTGTACTTTGCATCCTGCTCTGATGTGGATTGGCTCCATGTCGGAAACATGGCTAAAAATTTTGGTAGTTTCTAAATTCCTGTCAGGGAATTAAAAATCCCTCATAATATTAGGCATTGTAAGGATACACAGCTAGGCTTTTTGCTGAAACATCACGAAGTCTGAGGAGGAAGACAAGAAAGAAATTCCAGGAAAGTTAGTGGCACATGAAAGTAGGATTTTTGTTTTAATGTAATTTTAAGGAAAAACTGAGAGGAGAAAAATTTTTGGGTAATGTGTTGCTAGAAAGAAGCTTGGATGCTCACTGTTGTTCCATAATAAAGAGTTGGGTTCAGTTATTATTCTGTCCCTTGTGCAATGATTTACTTTCAAAGTCCAATTCAGTTCTTAATGAAAGCATAATTTAAGCTCTAATATCTTGAGACTTAAGGAGTTAAGATGTTACTATGTCTAGTCCTATTTAATAATGCCATTGTTCTTTATCCCCTTAAGTTTGAATTTTCTCTAGATTGAGTAGGATGTCATACCATATAACCATTCAATATATACTTCTTAGATATGAAACTGTTCTATTCTGGGTCTCATTAATAAAACAGCACTGTCTTATGTAACTCTGTTTTCTGTTGTGAAAATTCCGCTTTTTATTCCACTGTCAAAGGTCATGTCCTGTTCTTGGTTAACTGGTCTCATGAAAGAGGTAATGTCTTCCCTGAATGTCAACTCAGTCAAGATATTGATGATGTTTGTAGAGAGAAAGCAGTAAAGAAGGCTACTGGTTACCAAAAGCCTGAGGGTGCTAACATGAAAATTCGTTAGGTTATGTCTCTTTTCCTATCTCCGAGTGTCATGTATTTGTATAGATTCAGGTTAGTAATATAAGTGAAGCCCTGAAAAATAGCTAGTAATCTGAAAGCTGTCCTTGAGAATCTTTTTCTAGTCATACTTATGAACAATTTTGTATAGATTCTGTGGATTAACTGCTGGGGATCAAATTCATTCACTTCTGCTTAGAGGATGTTTGGCCATCCAGCATTGACCTTACTCTTGGTCACAGCTTGTCACAATGTTGTAGTTTTCTTTCAACAGTGTTTGTGTTGGATGTTTTTTCATTATACTTTGATTGGTCTCATTTTGAATCAAATATTTTAACACTAAGTGTGACATCAAGAGCGAGAATCAAAATAAACCTTAATGCTGGGGTTTTTTTTTTGTTCTGGGACATGAATGAGACATGTCAACTCACATGGGATTGCTCGTGAGCTGTAGAAGGCTGCCTTATCTGTGTATCCTACTTTTCTTTCCCTGGGTTATCAGGCAGTGCGCTGCTTTAACTGGTGGAGAAAGTACAGGTGATGTTGGCTGTTCGCCCTATCCTCTCAGCTGTAAAGCTTTTGCCCTAAGCCCCTGTACTTCAACAGCAGAAAGAGCTTTTGAAACTGCAGTGGTTGTATCAGCTTTTTCGGCTCCCTGAAGATAAAATGGTAAGTATTATTGTATGAAAATAGCTTCTTACCACTAGCTTATGTGGTAAGCTCAGCCTGGGGAAGACTGACAGACGAAGTGATTAGCTATTAAGACTGATTAGTAAATCTTCAACTATTCTTAACTGCATTAATTTATTTATTTGAGGCTGACTTAATGAGCATTATGACATCATCTTCTTAGATTTTTGTATTTTGGATGTGCTCAGCAGTGTCTCTGGCCGCTGTGCACTGTATTGGGTTATTACACTGTGGTTTGTTTCTGCTCCCTTCCCCTATGGTCTGTGTGTATGCCTAGCCGAGTGCATATCCTTAAGATGACAAGAACCAAGGAGAACAGCAAATAAATTTGAGTCTTCCGGAGAAGGAACCAGCATATATGCCAGAAGCCTGATTTTGAGGCGTTGTCTTTCTGCTTCAGCCCTAGTTTGTCCCCTACCATTTGGGTCTAAGACCTATCTGCAGCCTTTTTTTTTTAATTGCTCCTAATTTCCTGCATCTTTCTGTACTTTGGCTAATATTTGTGCTAGTTTCACTCACCCCTGCCATGTTCTTTAATGTCTTAACTTCCACCCAAATTGTGCTGTCAAATGGTATCAGTCCTTCTTACACCCAAGGGATGGATTTCTGTGTTACAACATTGTCTGCAAGTAGTATGTCATTTATTGGATTCTTTCACAGGAGTAGACAGCATTCTGAGGAGTGATAAAATTATTGTCTTTTGTCTGTTGTGTGTGTACAGTTTTTACAGTCTTTGTGTAGGGTCCACAGGATTGGCAACCAGAAGATGTATGATCTCTCTTCTATAAGAAGGAGAAGCTGAAGTACTCCCAGACTACTTGGTAGCACATGTTTCTCTCTCTTTCTAAACTCTGGTCCCTGCCTGTCATGCCAGATACACTTGCAAACTCTTTTGATGTAAGTTGGGGCATGTGCTTTCTTCAGGCTTCATAGAGTTTTCCTAATACTTCTTTTTATCATTTAGCTAACCATTACATGAATCTTCATTATTAAATATTCAAATGTAACATTATTTTTGTTCTCTTAAACTGAAAAAAAAATCCAAAAAAAGTGAAATAATTGGATTCTGCTACTCTCTTTAGCTAATTAAATCTTTTCATCTAAGTTGTATATAACTATCAGACCTGCTGTCTGCTTGGACTTTCTCTTTTCCTTGTCTTCTGTAAATCCCATTAAATCTCTTTAACCCCTTTAACTCATTTTGGGACTTACTTTCCTCTAGAAGCTTTTACTTATTAATGTTTTTGCCAAGTCGTATTCTTTCTCCAGTCCCTCTTCGTTCTCTTCCCAGTACTGTTTTATCTGATAGGCTCATAGCTGTTGCGTTTGTCTTTTTTTAAATTTCAGATTTTATTTTAAAGGAAACAAATTTTCATCATGAGCGAAGCACATAGGATGGAAAAAATAGTCAAGAGGAGGGAAGTGTTAAATATCAGAAAATAGAGTTTTCGTAAGAGAAGCCTAAAATATTTGAGTTGCAATGAAACCTAATAAAGGTATCAATTGCTGGTTTAGTGAGCCATTGACATCCTCTTGCTTCAGATTTTCATAGCATAGCAGCTGTCCCAGTTTCGTATACTTAGAATAAACTGGGCGTATTCTGCTTTACCCTTGGTCATTAATGAGACAAAAAGCACTTGGAGGGAAAACTGACCATTCCAGGTTCAGTTCCTGAGTGAATGATCTGAAGTGTTCTGTCCTTGTGGCCCACTCCCAGAGAAGTTTCTGTAAGTCATGACTATTTGCAGTGATAAAGTGAGAGGATTTTGTACTGCCTTTCGCATTGTGCTTGCCTTGTTTTTCTTTCTTGGAAAACTGATAATGGCGTTCCCTTGTGGTCATGGGGTATATGAAGCCATCTAGTCCAACTCCTATAGTGTGACTTGGCCAAGATGCTGTCTATCTTCGAGAGACTAATTGTGAAGGTCGTCTGGATGTCTTTGTTGTCAGTTGTACTCTTCCTCTCAAAAGAATCCACTTGTGGTAAATAGCTCTGCATTCAAAGGTGCCTGTGTTTCAGAACACAGTGAACACTACTTCAGCTGAATGTCTCTGTTGTAGCTTCTTCCTAAGATCATTTTTTTGAAGATATCTTCTATGCCTCTTTCCTCACAATTTGCCAAATTACTCCTGCTTACATCAACGTACAGATGTCTAATTTCAGTATCCCAGTTTTACCCATTAATTGGGCAGAAGTCTGATGTGAGGTGATATTTGAAGTTTTGTTACCTTAATTTTGGTTTTTTAACCGCATCTCTTTAGAGCTGTTAGTGCAGTGCAAATACTCTGACAGTATTAAAGTAGCTTTCTTCATTTGCTCATCTGTCTTCAGCTGTATTTGTAAAATTTATACACAAGCCTGTGCTTTGGGTTAATCATACGTTGTTAAGTTTTATCCAAGAAAATGTTCTCTTTTTTGTTTTTAAGGTTTTTTTGCACTATATATCTAACGGGTTTTTTATTTTATTCTTGACCGATACATACCAGAAAACAGACCTTCGCAGGATGTCTTAAATACTCCATTAGATTGCAAGGTTCTACCAGCCTGGTTAGCTACCTAGGGACCTACCTTTATTTTGGGACTTCTTGGCTATAAATTGTCGTGCTGATAGCCAGTAGAAATTTGGAGTTGTGTAAGAGAGGAGAAAGTGAAAATTGTAAACCACAAAAAGAGAAAAATAAGCCACCAGCCCTGCAGCATAATCTGCTTCTTGGTTAAACAGCCTTGGACTTTGTGGTGATAATGTTAGAGCAGACATTCTTGGAAAAAAACACTTCTGTTAGGTGAGTGGTGTATTTTGCAGAGACCAGTACAAACCTATTTTGCTTCAAGGAATTTGAATTTGTCTGTGGTACCTTATGATTGTCAAAGTGTACAGTACAAATACCACTAGCAATTGTTATTGGCATACATTATGTTTATTATATCATGAAGATTGGCGTTTTTACAAGTAGCAAGGAAGAGAAAGTATCTGGTCTACTAAACACAAAGAGAGGTGAATGCTCTGGGCGGTAATGCTAATAATAGAGTTGCTGCTGTAAGGTGGTGAGTAAGAAAAATCTTTGTGTGAAAATCAGTAAGTTTTAGCAGTAGTGAGTTTTTAGTATGTCATGTTAAGATAAAAGAGAAACAGCTGAAGTTTGAAGTCAGGGCTGAATATCTTTACGAAATATGCCCTTGGTTAGCCCTAGGATAAAATGCCTGACTGATGGTCTTGTTCTCGGTGATGATGTCTTTATATGATTAATTTTAATAATTTTCAATGATTACTTCTGGTAATTTAGAAATGTTTCTTAGTATTAGTTAGCAGTTGCCTATGTAGATGTGGGAGCAATAGTGGCAAATCAGAAATAGCCTGATCAGGCTTATTGTGCCAATAAGTTAGAAACTGTGACAAATAAGCTGATAGTGCATTCTCTTGCCGGCGTGGTCATTCATTCTGTTTTCTGAATGAATGAGACTGCCTTGGGAAGGGAATAAATATAGGAAGTACCCAGAGTCCTGTTCTAATTTACAAGAAAAGATGCTGTTGAGTTTTACTTTACTGCTCAGTTGATCAAGACACCCAAGTCCCTTGTGAATTTAGAATGAAGAAACCTTACAAACAAAACTCCTTCTGTTAGAGTTTATGGAAGAACATTTGTTTGTCTCCCACCTCTAGTTATGGTGTTTTTAGACCCTTGTCAGACCTACTATACTCCTTAGACCTCTGTGAGTAGATGGCAATTTCCGCAGCAGAACAATCCTGGTTATTGTATCCTGCTGTAATCCTTTCTGGCGTGCTAACAAAAATAGAAGCTTCTCTCAGTAATTCTCCATTTTCTTTCCTATCTTCAATGTAAGAAAATAGGAAAGTGTCCTATTGTGATGGGAGTTTGGGATGACTTTTGGTAGCTTGGACCTATTAAGTTGCAGACTTTGTTGTATTAACACTGAGCTGTTTTAGTGCTGTGGAGGTGAAGGTCTCTTAATACTGGTCAAGGATTTTGTGTATTTGGTGTGTAATTGTGTAGCTTTTTGGCTGAAATTGTGGACAGCTGTTAATCCAAATAGTATTCAAGCCCACGGTATCCATTTGCAGCAGTACGCTTTCACATTTAAGAACTCAGGCCACTGTTAATAGTAATATTTGTAAATGAAAGCTGCATCACTTGCTGTTCCAATCTACTTTGGGCCGATGTTTGACCCTTTGCACTTTGTTCTCTGTGCTAATGTCCAGACACAGAACTGATGCTTTTATGTAGGTGAACTTGGGCTCCCAAGAGCAAACTGAGGATTGCAAACTTCAGTTCAGAATCGCCCAATATGTAGTGGCCATGTGTGGAGAGACTTATCAAGGAAGGCGAAGTGATGGGAAGCTTCCTAAAATTCTTCTGAGTATGTTCATTCTGTTCCCAAATGTAGGCATTGATACAGGAGGCTGTCATTAGTGTACCATGAACACAGTGTCCGCCACTGAAGGATGATGCATTAGAGTAATTCTGTTTGTTGTAAGAAGCAGAACTTAAAATAGAATGGTATGTAAGGATGTATCCTTTCTAAACATAAAGGTTTCTTTGTGTCATGATGAAGTATAGAGCTTTGAAAAATTGTAGTATTAATGTCCCTCATATATTTCGTTCTTTTCATTGAAGTGGCCAACCTTATGACACCTAGTTTTTTAAAAACCTTTTTTCCCTCCTACCCTCCCTTGTTTGTTGCTGTTTTCCATTTTGTGTTATTTTCTGGTGAGTTTTAATTTTCATTCCGATGTCTGATTTTTTAGATTTTTTTATTTTTAATGTACAGTTTTTTATCTTCTTTGTATACTAACTGTCTGGAATGCTAAACCTAAGAGATGAGTGTTAAGAGCTGAGTGATCACCCTTGGCATACTTAATTGTAGACAAGTTGTTTGAACTTGTAACACTTGGAAAATAGAAGTGAATGTATTTGTTTTGTTATTCCCATGGAAACAAGATATTTATAATGATCTTCTAAAAAAAGTTACAAATATACACAAAGAAGCTGATTCTTTGTAACAGTTGCTGAATAGAACGGAATTAGTTTTTTTGGGGGGTTATGGGTTGGGGTTTTTTCTTTAGTTCATGAGGTCTGTAAAGCTGGTATAGGGAAGGGGTATCTTGAACGTGAACAGAGCATTAAAAATGGTGAAAATAAACTGGGAGTATGACAGCCTTGTGTGTTATGCAGTGTTCATAGTATTATAATTTTCATACAGTAGTTTGTGTTGGAGGGAGCCTTTTACAGGTCATCTAGGTGATCACCACCACCTTGCCCTTCCCCCAGTGAGCAGGGACACACTGCATGACATCAGGTTGCTCATAGCTCTGTCCAACCTGACCAGGGATGGGCCATCTACCGTTTCTCTGGACAACCTCTTCCAGTGTTTCACCACCCTCCTAAAAATGTCTTCTTTATGTCTAGTGTGAATTTACCCTATTTTAGTTTACAGCCATTACCTTGTCCTATCACAACAGCTCTGCTAAAAAGCCTGCCCCATCCTGTCTTGTAAGCCCCCTAAAAGCCGCAGTAAGGTCTCCTGGAGCCATGTCTCCACCAGATTGAACAACCCCAGTTCTCCCAACTTTTCTTCATAGCAGGGGTGTTCCTTCTCTCTGATCCACTCTGTGGCTCTCCTCTGGACTTGCTCCAACAGATTGATGTCTTTCCTGTGCTGGGGACCCCAGAGCTGGATGCAGTGTTCCGGGTGGGGTCTCACCAGAGCAGAGTAGAGGGGCAGAATCCCCTCCCTCACCCTGCTCCCATGCTGCTTTTGGTGCAGCCCAGGATGTAGTTGTGGATATTCTGGGCTGTGAGTGTGTGTTGCTGGCTCACATCCAATTTTACATCCAGTAGTACTCCCGAGTCATTATTCCTAGGGTGTTTTTGTGGGCCTGGATTAGAGAGAGTGTAAATCAAGATTTGTTGAAAGACTTTTCCTCTGTCATTTCTACCTGCTCTGTTAGTGGTCTCCTATACATTCAACCCATGACTGTACAGACAGAGGAGAGGGGAGCATGCTGTTCTAGTTAGTAATCATGATGACAGCAACTGCTCAGAGCTCTTCAAGACCTGTCTCTAGAGAAAGGAGGGGTGTAGGATTGCTGCTCAGTAATTTAGATCCTGGTACATGCCATACATGTGCCATGCCTCACATACCAAAAGTGCCAGAACACGTTGTGTTCCTAGGGTTTTCCACAAGACTTGGCATATGTTGCAACTGTAGAGTTTTGGAGTTAATTATGATGCTTTACAAGTGGATTTGGTGATATTGTAATAGATGGTGGAGCAAGAGGGGATATTTTTTGAGTGTAGAAAAAGATAACAAATTTTGAAATTAAAGCTGTTTTATTTAGGAAACTTGGGATGTAGTTGTAAAAATTCCTTCACTCCCAATCCAGTTTTTAACATCACCGCAATGAATGTTGTTTGCTGGTAAAGAATATCAGTTACAGTGCACATTTGTTTCTCTTTTGGGGTCTAGCCACAATACTATATTGGTCATATATGTGTCCAGTTTTTGGTTATACCTTAAGCTGAAGGGGAAAAATCCACTCATTTCCTTGTCCCCATGTAAGTGACAAGGAAAAGACCAAAT
This sequence comes from Oreocharis arfaki, assembly GCA_013398015.1. Taxonomy (NCBI): domain Eukaryota; kingdom Metazoa; phylum Chordata; class Aves; order Passeriformes; family Paramythiidae; genus Oreocharis; species Oreocharis arfaki. Next base: position 49,726 of record VZRR01005874.1, on the reverse strand, counting down.
GTGAGAGGTAGGTATACCTGTGTCTTAGACCACATGTTCTTTGTTCCTCTTGGCAGTCATATTTATATATTTTTCCTTTTAATTCACACAAAAAAAAGAGTTATGCTCTTCTATTTAGTAAGTGTGCAACCGTAAATTCTTCGTATGTTACTAAAACCCTGAGATCAGTTCATTTGGTTAGAGCATGGTACTAATAATGACAAGGTCATGCATTTGATCACTTAAGAGTTAGACTCGATGATCCTTGTGGGTCCCTTCCAGCTCAGAATATTCCATGGAAAATAAACGAGTCAACAGGAATTTCTGCTGATTTTTCTGAAAGTGAACATTCTCTTTCCCGTTGCAATGATCCTGACTGATGATCCAAGCTAAACTTATGTGCTACAGAAAACTGCCTTTGCAAGGCCTGCATGCTAGACTTGGCTGTGAGTCTGTAGAGAATTTAGGGCCTTAGGGTGTTTTTATGCTGAAGCTTCACAGTGATTGCCAATGCTTTTGTTTTCTAAATGAGAGGCTAAACAAAATGAAGTCTTGACCTCTTAAGTTACTTAAAAGTTCTTGGACATGTTTAATTAGAAGAGGGATGTTAATCCTATTAATGAGAATCCTGGAGAAATTCCGGGTAGTTAATTGCAGTTTATTCCTTGTGTCTTTCTGGTTAATGAAATGCTGGATTATATTCTTCATTTTTACCATCATGATGTTCTTTTACTAGCTAATTCTGTGAGATACTCCAGCACATGCTTTACCGAAAGTAGACAAGTAGTTGCAAACAGCAATATTCGGTCAAAAAACACATGAAGTTTATTTTGTGGGGGTTGCTGGCATTTGCTGCATATGTTGGGCTGCATTGAAAATAAAGGATGTTAGTAATGAACAATTATGTAAAGGGTTCCCTTAGTGTTGAATTTTGTTGTGAATAACCAATTTCTCCTTGTTTTAAAAGCCTGGGATAAAATTTCATGTTTTGTTTAGTTAATTGAAATAGGAGTCACTTTCTAGCTGTTGGTTGCTAAACCAGAAATCCCTCTTCCCCTTCTCATAAGTGGAGGCATCCTCCAGCTGAGAGAGATTTGACCACTGAAGGTGTCTAAGAGAAGATCAAAGATAAATCCATGACATATAGCTGAATTGCTCTCCACAGTGGTCTTTTTGACACTTGAATTAAAATTAGATTTCTGTGTACTGCTTTTCTAGCCCGGGATTTCTGTTGCCAGTGCACACTTTCTCTATCCTAGCATCTGTTGTTTATTCCTATATAAACAGCTGTCTCTGTTGAAAGGACTGGTCTGGGTTGTGTGGTGGTGCTTGGTTATTTTTTTCCCCTGATTTGCTTGAAAAGTTGTCTAAATTGTCATAAAAAGAAATGCTCAAGCAGCAAACAAAACTTGTGTAGTAGCATGTTTCCCAGCAACGTGGACTTTCAAATATTACTTTAACTTTGAGAGTTTTGTAATGTTGTAAATGTTTTCTGCTTTTGAATATGGTACTATTTAAGATTATATCAGAATAAGTATCAAAACATCTTTTTCAAAATAGTTCTATTTGATCTGCTAAATTTTAGTTCAAAATATGTGGCTAAATTTTGGGGTGTAAATTCTCATTGTAAAGATCAGAGAATCTGTAATTTGCTAACACAGGAAAAGGTGTGGTTTGTGTCTGCTGTAACTCATAAAAACCCAAAATAGATGGGGTTTTTTTAGTGGTGAGTAAACTCACTAATGCTGTGGCTTCATACCTGAATTTTAAAATGAGGAACACTAAAACTAGTTTAATATTAGGGAATTGAGTGGAACAGTGTATACTCCACGATGTTATCTCCTGCCTAAACTGAATATTTTAAAATGCTAGAAAACAGACATGCATTAATCTCCTTTTGGTTAAACACATCTCTGTAGTGAATGCTTTTTAAGAGTTCTATCAACTGAACTCTTCAGTGTGATGGACCGAAAAAGATCTGCAGGATCAGACCAGTATAAACTGGTGTTTGTAAAGTGTGAATTTCCCATTCATCAGATTTTGCACCACACACTTGTACAGCAAAATCCTCACCATTAAAAGTAAATATAGGTAAGTAATTTACTAATGTGAAAATATGGTCTTCCTATTAGTGAAAACTACAGCAAGTATTCAGCTCCAAATTTCTGGGAGATTTATGACTTTACCAGACTACTATATTGTGTTTTCTGTGTATCTGTGAATGTTTTTTGAAGATGATGGTCTACAAAGGAAAACAGGTATTGAATTTCTATGTGTCATTTAAAAATTTGTCAGTCTTCAATTGAGGAGGAATTTCAAGTTTTTAAATGCTTTTCAATAGTTTCCTTTATGCAATAGTAGAATAATTCTTAATTTACTTGTGAATACATGAATAGTGACTTATAAATAATATGATAACCAGTTATTCAAAGAGGAATAAAAAAATAGCAAATAAAAAGACTTACCTAAGATGCTTCAGTTCTTGTTGTATGCGTACAGGCTTTTTAAGTGATCAACCAAATGAGACTGTATTTAATTTGATGAGCTGCAGGCATTTTGACAGTAGACCCAGTCCCTTTATTTTGTCTTTATTTCTGAACACTCATCAAGGGAAGTCTATAAAGTGCTATCCTACTGATGTACATATAAAAAAAAGTGATATTCCTGATATATGTTTTATTTGACACCATAAATGGGCTGCATGGGCCTTCCTGTTTTGTTGCAGATTTCTGTTGTTCACTGAAGTAAACTGAAACCATTCTGCTATTCTTGGAATGCTTTTTGTTCTCTCTTGTAATTTCTTTCAATTGCTGTGTGTTTCAACAGGGGAAAGTCTGTAAGAACTATTACTTTTGAGCAGTTTAAGGAAGCTCTTCAAGAACTCTCCAAGAAGCGATTTAAAGGCAAAAGTGATGAGGAAGCACTTCAAGAAATGTATAAACTAATTGAAGGAAAAGGCCCAGGTTTAACTGGAGTAACGGTATGTTACTGATCTAATGGACAGATTGTTTCTACCTGTCCTTTGTTCTACTGCAGTGTTATGTTCACCTGTTTCCCTTTACAATCCACAAATCCAATTTCTCCGTGAGCCCGAAGGCAGCAGCTGCTAAGCAGAATGGGAGCAAAGATTATGCAACTGCTGAGTATTGCCACTACTGTGTATTCTTGTGTGGCACTGTCACTGCTCCTTCTAGGAATTGTACTACCTCCTAGTATCACCTCAGGAATATCCTGAGCTCTTGTGTATGCTTAGAGCAATGAAACATTCATGAAGAGTTGTGTATCCAAATCAAGAAGGACATTAAGTTTAGAGCCTCAATAAAAAGTTCTAAGATGTTTTGTGAAATACCAAAAAGACTAAAGCAAATGCATCTTAAAATACATTTAATTACACCATGTGAATCCCAGAACACTGGAAATCTGGGAATAATTATCATGTGGTCTGGTCCTTGTTTCTTGTTTGTTCCAAGTCTGTCAGAGCTATAATATTCTTTCTTTTTAATTTTAGAACGTTGGTATTAAGCTTTATATGTGAAAAGGAAGCTATAAAGCATACTGTACATAATCTTGGTTGTCCTTTTAGATGCCCAGGCTACGCAAGCTTTTATCCGGTATTTCAGGGGATACTGGATACTATACTTGAATAGATCTCTCAGTTTAGTTTATCTGCTTAAAATCTGTGATCCTCCTGAATTTTGCCTGTAAAGCTGTGAATGAAAATATAATCTTTTCAGAAACTGGTTCTCTACAAATGATGAGTGTAAATATCAAGTGGAAAAATCTCTTTTGAGTTGTAAAATCAGTCAGCTTTTTACAAGATTTTATTTTATTACTCTTGTACTCTCATTTAAAACAAATGGTAATTTTGATACAGACTTAAAATATTGTGTCTTCTTTTTTGTTCTTTACTTACTCTAGTAAATTTGAATAACTTCTTCATCTGTTCAGGGATTCTTACTTTGAATTGTGTACGTTCTTTTAGGCCTCACTCCTGATTCCATTTTTGGTATTTCAGCAGGCAAACATTGAAATGATCTGTGTCTGCTACTAAGGGACCAGCCTGTTTCTGTGTGGGGGACATGGATGAAAGAGCTTTGCAGATGCATAGTAGTATCATAAAGGTTCTGCAGAGGTGTACAAGTGTGCCAGCAGCAGGGGGAAAAGAGTGAAGGGAGAATATGAGCCAGCAATGTGAGGCTTGACTGTTCAATATGTGCAGTTCTGGGGAGAGTTGAAGAAGTGAACAAAGGGGGATCAGAGTATCTTCTTCTGCTATCTGGAAAAGTAAGGGGCAGAAGGCAGAGCTTAAAAAGGAGGGGGCCTGCAGTCTTGGGAGCATGCGTGTGTGTATGTAAAACCAAATTTCATGTTTGTTTTGTCATTCTAATTTAGTTCCTGGATAGTAAAAATTACCCATGAACTTGGCAATTAAATACATTAAAATAAATAAATGAATAGATGACCAGTCTCTTCCTGCAACCCAGGAGTGCATATGTGAAATCTCTATATAAGCTTTCTAATGCTTTGTTTACTTTGGGAAGTCGATGTTGTGGAAATTTTAAGTTGTCCTGCTTACTGTATGGTTAGACAAAGTTACATTAAGCTTTTCTTAAAAGTTCTGGGGTAAGTCAGTCATGCCATGTGTAGTGTGTGCCCTGCTCTATAAAACTCTGCTGTAGGTCATGTAGATTTGGTTCAGGTTTCAGACAGAAAACTTTATGTGACTACTGACACATTACTTAAAACATATTAGGAAAGGAGTTGGAAGCTTGATTAAGTGAAGCTTGTGAATAAGAATACTTCAGCGGCATGTGGGGATTTTTGTGTCTTAGCTTCTTACGTTCTGTACTGGGTATTTTGGGGAGGCAGGCGGCAGGGGCAGTATGTCTGGACTAAATGGCAGCCTGGAGAAAGCACTCCTCCAGAAGGACAGTTGGAAAGTTTGCCGTCACATCAGACAATTGAGGATTTTAAGTGTATGTTGTTTAGTGCATGTAATAGAAGTGATAGAAGATTTTTTATCTTTTTCTGTTTATTTTTTTTCCTCCTACAGAATGTTGTAGAATTACAAAAATCCCTGCTTGTGGTTGATGTTGTTGAGAAGGCTCAGCAGCCAGACATTGAAACTGAGTGAATTTTAGGCTGCATTCTAATCTTGCAACAGAACATGTGTGATTGACTTTGTCACACAGGAAGAAAAGCAACAGGAAAGTGATAAGGGTTAATGAAGCCAGTGGCTGTATTAACTCACTTGGTAGTGATCTCTCGGTAGAATATACAGTGCAGGCCGTGTAACTTGGACAGCTTGTAAACAGGCATGTAAATGAAGTCTAGAGCCTTTTAATTGTCCTCATTTGTACACAGAGGTCGCAACGAGCAAAACTGAGGTTCTTTCTTTTCCTGTTCCAAAAGCTGTGTGCCATCACAATGCTGAATGCATTTTTACACCTCTGGGGGAACAGATCCTTGCTTTGGTCGTTGTTTACTGTTAAAATAAAACCAGTTGAACTTCAGTGTGTATTCATCGGGGTCCTTGACATAGAAATGCAGAACAGTTTCAAGTGCAAGGGATCTGGGATGATCTCATTCAAACCTTCTGTTCACAAGAGGGCTAACTTAAAGCCAGATCAGGTTGTTCAGGGCTCAGTCCAGTCAGGTTCATGGTGAGAGGAGTATGGGTGGCAGGGCGGTACAGCAACAGCAGCACTTTAAAAGATGGGTGATGGGTGCTCAGGGAGATGTTGATGTGGGCAAGATGATATTCTCACCAAAATGTACCTGTTAGGGCAAGAGCAAAGAAGCCAGAGTGCAGCCCACAGAGTGTGGTAAATGAGACACAACAGTTGTTGCAGCAGAAGTGCAAAGAGACCTAGAAATTCCACCTAAGACTATGTAGATCTGCTTGAAGACTATGCAGTGGTAGTCTGAAAAAGCTGCAGGACATACTGTCCAGTACATGGACATCCATTAAGATGTAGAAGAAGTCTGCATGACTGCCATTAGCCCATCAGCATCCTTGGTTCTATTAGGAAGAAGTCCTTATGTCCACGTTACATGCTTCAGAGAACTCCTGTGTCTTTGTGGAGGTCAGGGCGGTGATGGCCACCCTTGTGGGAGATGTGCTGTGGTCAAGGTCCTGAGATTCCAGATGGTGGGAGAAGATGAAGAGGAGACTGACGTGGTATTTGAAAAAAATCCAAGCTGCACAAGGTGAGGAAGGAGTGACAGCTGGAGACTGAGTGGACAGAGACTGTTGAGATAGAGAAGACTGAAAGCTTGTGGCTTCTGGCAACAAAAAGTCACAGATCTGCTCCACCTGCAGTTCTTCAATTTCAGGATACATGTAGTATCCTGAGCACTGGTGAGGATCAACAAGACTCATCAGAGTCAGCCGAGACTGAATTTAGTATTCCCACAAAGGAGGGAAAATGAGTGATAGTGTTGACTGGCACTGTCTCACTGTGGGGGCAGACAGGTTCTTCTAAGAATCCTTGGTCAAATGAGAGCTGGCCACAGATTTGCAGGCCTTATCATGAGCTGTGTGTTAGTGAAAATCTGAAAAGGAGTTGAGTGAACAGTCACGGAAGATTTTGCCATCCCGAGTATCTCATGTGTTATAACACTTCCCTGTTCCATAATGGGTGACACTATACTCTGGCAGCAGTGCTATACCTGGGGTCAGGAGTAATGGGTACCAATCACAGATAATTACTGTAGATTCTTCTTGTGGATGATCAAGGCATGTATTTTCTGATCTCACCTGATGTCTCAGGAGTTTTACTGCTTTGTAGGTGCCAGGACCTGGGATTGTTGCAGATACTCAGCCAATATTTGTCTAGCCTCCTAACGTGGACCTCTTCTTCCTCTTCCTTGTGGGTACCGAGAGTACTTTTCTGGAAGTAACCTGGAGCGTATAAAGAGGAACTACAGAGGTCTAGGGGTGAGGCTGATGGGTATGGAGCTCAGGTCTTGTCTTCCCAATTCAGGGAGGAGGAAAGATTGGTCAGAAGTGGACTGTATGGCTTCTGTTGAAGATGGGGCTTTGGCTTCTGGGCCCAGAGAAATGAGGGCTACTCAGCAGGGATGGAATAAATCTAATGAAGTGGAACAAGAGTGTCTTAACAAACTAGGCTTACTGATCTGCTGAGGAGACTATTAGACTGGGTATGGAAGGTTACCATAACCTGAAGATGAAAGATCATAAGGGGCAGAGCAGATATATCTGGGTGACAAGTCTGACAAGGGAAGCTCTTGGCCTTCTGTAAATGCAGCAGGACATGGTCCATCTCTAACGCCTGCACACGAAAGCATATAGTATGGGGAAAGCAGGGCAAATTAGTCGCAGGGATGTGATTCACTGGGATTGTGCAGGTGTGTTAATACAGCTCTTCTGACTGGAGTGCTGCACTGGATGAATAGAGGCACTTCAGGAAATACATGAAAAAAATGAGGAAGAGGGATTGTGGTCTATGAAAGGCTTATCTTGGCAGCATCTGGCTTTGGAACAAGTCTCATTAAAGACTGATTGTAACATTAAATTGAAGAAGGATTCAGCAACACCCTCACTTAAAATAAAAAAGTGATTATGTAATAGTATACTCCCTTTCTGTTTTGTCTTCATCACCAATATGAATGAAAAACTCCTCAGGGGAGCGTTGGCACACTGTTTTTAACTTTGTGGAAGGTCATGTTAATCAGGCTGCTAGATCCCATGAGCTGGGGGACCATGTAGTGACTTGCCCTGTTGAAATGCTGGAGAACTGGAGTTGAGGGGCTAATCTTAGCAAGGAGGAAAGGAAAGGATTTCTTGTAGGTGCCAGACGAGCAGCACCTGATCTGCCCTTACGGCTGGACATTACACGGTGTTGATGGAGCTAGACCTGGGTCAGGCAGATTTAACAGATTAATGTGAATTTGTTGCTGGAAGTGATGTCACATATAAGGCACTTTTTTTGATGTCTTTTGCTCTAGCTCTGGCTGGACTCCTAGTTGGTGAGAAAGTTTTAGGTACTGTATACAGAGTTTGGACTTGTAGTGTTATATCACCTGAGTGGCGTTACTGGGAACCACTCCATTGAAAGTCCTCACCAGGATTGGTTAAAATGGTGTTACTTTCTGGCATTATTGAAGTGAAGTTGCTTATTGGTGTTTTTTTTTTTTTTGTGTATGGGTGTGTCTGTGCATGTGCTAAACTGAGGGAACACAAATGAAATCCAAATTTTATTTGAAGCTTGATCTCTGTTTCTGACTTTCTGCAGACTTTTAATGCATGGGCATGTATTCCCATGAATTTAAAAACAAAGTAAATACAATTTTGATAGGGAGTTGTGGTGCAATATCTCCCCCCAAAAAGGGCAGACTTTCCCTTTTTGGGAATGGAATTTTTTCCCATGTTAGTCATTTTTCGGTTCTTGTTTTTACGAAGGTTGTGGGTATTACCAGCAGATCAATAATTTTGAAAACCTTGCTGAGACTATGAATGGTTGGTACTGATTCTGCAGGCTCCCGGAACATTTTAATTCCGTGAAGAAATCTCCATGGCAACTTTTTCTAGGAAGATGTGCTGTTAGATACTGAAGTTTTATGGTTGAAGGAGCAGATGTAGGAAAGCATTCGGTTTCAGGGAGGAAAGCTGACTGCAGCTGACATTGTAGCCAGGAGTCCTGTGGCTAAGATGTTGTACCCTTGTGGTGAGGAGTACCAAGAGCAGCTCACCTACTGCCTGTCACCATCCTTCTCAGCAGTGCACGCAGTCCCAGCAGGGATTGCTGAAGACACAGTCAGTCCCTCAGGCAGGCAGGGACTGTTTCTGTAGTGTCTGGACATTTGTAATTCAGGAAAGAAAACCAACCAGGAAACCCTACTGCAGGGTTTTGCATCATTAAGTTCCTGCCTAAGCTGTGGAACAGCTTTAAATCAAACCTGAGTCTTTTGTCAGTGATGGCAAGCGGTGGAAAATATCTCCAGGCAGAGTTGTTTCAGTGGAGCCAAGAGTTCATTGTGCAAGCGAGGGCACTCGGTGTCTGTTTTGAATGTGTGATATTCCTGAAGTCTAGTAGGTTTTCTCAGTGCTTTTCTTTCCCAGGAATTGGTTCTGGAGCGCCTTCTGGGAATGGTGCCGTGCTGTGTGCAGAGCCGCCCGGCACCGAGTTCTCGCGAGCTTGCCAGGGGCTGTAGAAGTGAGCTCTGTGCAGCTGCAAGTGTGTGGTGCTGCACTGCCCTGCTCGTGGAGCCCCTTGCACTGTGCCAGGTGCAAAGCTTTTGTGGCATTTGCTTGGGTTTTGAACTGTGAGCTTTGTAGAAGGGATGGTAATGTGTGCTGAAAGAAAATGAGGAACACTACCTTGGCAGCACTGAATCGTCTTTCTTCTTGCCTCAACTTTGGTTCTGGAAGGAAAAGTCCTGGAAGTGTGGGAAATCTTTCAGACTCACACTGTTACCTTATTTTCATCATCGTGGCAGTAGCTTCATATGATGCTTCTAGTCTTTTGATACAAAAGTTGATTTTATGGGGTCTTTTGAGTCCATAAAATTCATGCAGTTTTCCTGCTGCAAACAAGAGCTTTCAGTGGATATATTTTTCTTCAGCAAACTGCCATATGCTTCTGTACTACTGCAGACAAAATACATGTCCCTGACTTCTGTGCTCTCTTTTCCTCTTTACTACAGTTCATTTCAGTTTCCTAAGTGTCTTGGTTTGAAAGATAGGCATCTGTTTAAGTGAGGCAGAAACCCCCTTTGAAATGGGAAATGCAACCCCCTTCCCTCCGGATTATTATAACTTTGAAATTAAGGGGCTTTCAGGCAAGGATATGAGAAATAGGAATAACAGTTCTTTACTAANCCGGCAGCTTCTTCTCCTGGAGCAGTGCTGATCACAGCCGGCAGCTTCTTCTCCTGGAGCAGTGCTGGTCACAGCCGGCAGCAGCGCTGGTGGCTCCCGGTGAGCAGGGTGGGTGCAACAGTTCCAGTGAAAACAGCGGTCCCGTGGAAAAGGGCCTGGTCCTCGCCTGAAGGTCCAGTGATGCAGCCTCTCGTCCTCTGGAAGTCCAGCGGAGAAAAGCTACCTTGTGCCTGAAAAAACCTCTGATTATATCCAGGTGGGAAATGTTCAGTGCCCCCTCCCAGGCGGAGCATCTCACAATGGGGTGGTGAGGCACCGATGGGGCCATTAACAGGAGATAGTCCAGAGCCCGTTATCTATGAGTCCTTTGGCAAGGCACAAATGCTCCCATTAACAGGAGATAGTCCAGAGGGAGGAGGCAAAGAAACACTGCCCCACCTGGTTTCACAGCTCATGAAGATGGTAATAGAATATACTGCGACCCAGGACACTAAGGACTGATAATACATTTCTGAAACTAGTTCAAATTCTTGAAAATGATGAAATGGGTTGTATTGCTTGCTCTGTAAACTGCTTCTTGATTCATTAGTTATCTTGAGGTAGAAGGCAAAATCTGCATAATTTTGCAGAGTTGTCTTTCTCAAGAAAGGGCAAGGGAGGAATGTGGCATTTGTTAAGATTACCAGAGTTTAAAGACTACAGCTTTCACTTTCCGTCTTGGGTATGAGAGCTGTTTCAGACAGACAGAAGTTGGAATACTGGTAATGTGTAATTTGGATGAGATAATGGATTGTTTTGTTTACTTAGCTGCAGTGTGGTCAAACACTGGAATAAGTTGCCCATAGAGGCTGTGAAACTTTGGAGGTGTTCAGGGCTTGACTGGAGAAGTTTCTGTGTAAGCCTGCTTGGGCTTTGCTGTTAGCAGGGCTTTATGCTAGATAAAGACTCATATTCAAAGGTTCTTTCCAACCTGAATTGTTCTGTGACTTGGTAGTTTTAAGTTCTGATAATCCTTAGGGACAGGGAATCCCCCACTCTTTCCAGGCTTGACCAACCACAGTGGTGAAAAATTCTCATGTGTCTAGTTGGCATTTCATATCTTCCAAGTCATGCCCGTTATTGTTTACTTCTGAACTGTCTATCTTTCTAATATAATCACTCTGTTGAGGACAGGAATAAGGTTTGTCTCTCCCTTTTTTATTCTGAGTCTTGATAAACACATTCCCGTCATCTTTTCCATGTTTGTCACGTGCTCCCAGCCCCTTGCTGTCTTAGCTCTTGGTAGACACTAACACAAAGTGAGGAAAAATACTGAATTGCTAACAAAAAAAAAGCACAAAAAAATAAATAAACTCAATTTGGAACACTAAATGATTGTTTGATTCTGTTGTGCTAAGGAAAACTTTCTTCCTATGAGAAAGTTTTTTAAAATAAAAAATAAATATTAAAGTCCATGGGCACCTTCTGTGGTATGCAAACTTTATGGTCAACTGTACATGCTAAGACGACATGGAAAATGAAGGCTTCTCTGGTCTCACAGAAAGAAAAGGGAGGAGCTTGTCTCCAAGGAATTTATTGCCTTTAGAATAATGTAACTAGAGAGATTATGTAACTTGCTCTAGATAGTAAACAGTTCAAGCAGAATTGCTATATGACAAGACAGAATCACTTTTATGTGATTCATTGTGAAAAAGAAAGGAGAGTAGTAACTTGCTAGTGTGAAAACTGTCCTCATCCAGCCCTTTGTGCTCTTCACTGTCTCGGTCAAGGCAGACACGACACACACAAGTTCTAGCTTTGACTGCAGGTAAAAACTCCTAATTCTGAAAAGTTAGTGTCATATATATACACTTTTATATGTTTACCATTCATGTTACTCATCTATTGGTTGCTTAACTACTATGATAGATTCATTGGCTATTTTAACTACACTATACTATTATTAGTTGTCTACAACATAGGTATTCTAAGCATCTAAGAGACACCAGCTGCAGCTTTGTTACTGTTTTCTCCTTCTGTTATTTTGAATTTCTTGCTTCTCTCAACTAAGTTTCTTACAGGTAGACATGGATTGTGCTGAGATCAATGTCAGACTCAGACAGGCTTGCTGACTTGCTGTTAATCCCCACACTTCACTATATTTCTTCCTACATTTTTCTTCTCTTAAGAAGGATGATCAGCTTTCTCCCCCCACCCCCTGCCTTTATTTGTCTCCCAATACCCTTGTACAATTAATGAGCAGAAGGGTTGTAGCTAAGAATGAGCTCACAGCAACCCTTTCAATTATTTTTGCCTTTTGCTCAATATCCAATTTAGTCTGCATAGTTGGTTCTTTTGTTCAGAAACAGAAAAAACCATTTTTATAAAAACAGTTGGTTTCACATTCAGTTCATAAAGGCTGTTCACTAAAAATGAGTCATCAGCTCATAGAGGACTCTTCATGGATAAACTTTTCACGTTAAGACACTGAAAGTAATGGTACAGCTAATCCTAGAAATCATATCCAGGCACATGAAGGACAAGAAAGTCATCAGGAGTAATCAGCATGGCTGATCACCAAGGGAGAGTCGTGCTTGACCAACCTGTAAACTTCTGCAATTAAATGACTGCCCCAGTAGATATGGGAAGAAGAGAGTAGTATAGTGTCTGCCTGGGCTTCAGTAAGGCCTTTGATGTGGTCTCTTATGAGAGCCTCACAGCCCCTCAAGCTGTTGCTGTAGGGGCCGGATGGGCTGACACTGAGGTGGATTGAAAACAGGGTGAATGATTGGGCCCTGATGGTGGTGAAGAACAGTGCTAAGTCCAGTTGGAGGCTGGAAAACAGTGGTGTACCCCAGGGGTCCACACTGAGTTGAGTCCTATTTAACATCTTCATTAATCATCTTCATGACAGGGTGTGGTATACTCTCAGTGAGTTTGCTGATGACACAGAGCTGGGAAGAGTGGCTGATAGGTCATCCAGATGGGATGGGTGCCATCCAGAGGAACCTGACAGGCTGGAGATATGGGATGACAGGAACTTCAGCAAGTTCAGCAAGCAGTGCAAAGTCCTGCAACTGGCAAGGAGGAGCAACACACCAGTACCTGCAGGGGGCCATGCAGATGGAAAGGAGTTGGTTTAAATGGATCTGGGAGTGCTTGTGGACACCAAGTTGAATATGAACGCGAGTGGTGTTCTTGCTGTATGGAATGCTACTGGTATCCTGGCTGCATTAGAAGTATTGCCAAGCAAACAGGGTGTTCCTTCCCCTCTGCTCAGCACTGGTGAAGTCTCATTTGGAGTGCTGCATTCACTAGGCTTCCCAGAAGACTGATATGGAGCTACTGGAAAGAGTCCAGCAATGGACCATAAAGATGATGGAGGGACTGGGTCGTCTCTCCTGTGAGGAAAGGCTGAGGGAACTGTGACTGTTTAGCCTGGAGAAGAGAAGGCTCAAGGGTGAATCCCATCCATGTGTATAAATACTTGAAGGGAGGGTGCAGAAAAGATGGACCAAGGGTTTTTTCAGTTGTTCTCAGTCAGAGGACTTTTCTATGATTCTGTGATGTATAGTACCACTAGCTGCTTCTGGTTGAGGAGCCCAAGATGGATATAAAGTTGTTGTATATTCTACTTTGTATTTACAAAGTCTTTTTTGAATGAAAGCATCTTAGCACAACCTTAAAAATGTTCACACAACCTTAAGAAGAAAGAAGTATTTTCTTTTTAATGTGTACACGTTCATCATAAGAATGATGGAAAAGAAGATGAAAAAGGAGAAATGAGGTGTTCTGCATAGCCTTGTAGTGGCATCTCATCTCTGATCTTTTATATAAATATATCAGTTCAGGGAGTGAGAGCATAATGTACAAGTAATTAACGTTGCTTGAATTTTGTATTGTTGGAAACAAAGTGAGCCTCCCATTTCATAGAAATTTTGTCAACAACAAATCAGCAGGACTTCAATTGTAATAGTCTGTCATATGTGGGAGGGGGCGCACCAGTGACTTTAAATGCAACTTAGGAAAAGACTGCAGTTCTTACTCAGTAAAAAACAATTTGGAGAAAAAATGTTCACCTTGCAGCTACTGCCTTAATGTTCATTTCACATTTTGTGACTCCTGTGGTGCAGGAAGCCTTCACAGCCATCTTGGGCTGAAAGACCACAGGATGTGCGATCGCTGTTGTTCTTGCTCTGGATTTGTACTGTTCCTTGTGCTGGGGTTTTAGGTTTTGTTTAATTGTTTTTCAAGACAAAAAGATCATATTTTTTAACCTGCCAAGCTGTTGCCCATCCTCAGTTTTCTTTGCTGGTTTGAAACGTGTTGCTGTTTTCCCTACAGACTAATAGGAAAAGGAAGGTCTTGTGCAGCACGCTGCTATAATCTTGTTGTAAAGATGCACCTTGGTTTTCTGATCAGTCATCTGTATTGTGGTCTTATCAGAATGCAGGTGTCTTGATATAAACACCACATTTCTCAAGTTTACCACTGGGGATAGTTTTCTGGGAACATCCTTCATTATTGATATGATCCATTCTGTTAATCCTCGTTTTACTCTTTCTTCTTGCACGTTAATATGTGTGCATTTTCATGCACTCAAACAAGTTTTAGTATGTATGTTAATAAATATATTACTGTACAAAAATTCTCATATGTTTTTATTGTAGTTTGTGTATTGAGGAAAATTTCATATATTTCATGCCACACCTTCGAAACAGTGGAGTAGAAAGCTGTAGTCTTTCTTTTTCAAATAGTGATTAAGTTTACTGTTACAGATTCTTAGAATAGCAGCCTGTCCTGAGAATGAATTTGGTAAAGGAAAAGGCAGTCAACTAGAGTTTCTGAGACTTCTCTGTGGATGTGACAGTAGAGAGTGTCACATCTAGATAAAACTGATTTCTGTAAAGTAGTGTTTTTTAAATACAAGGAAAGTAAATGTGGTTTAAGTTTAATTAACTCCATATTGAATATTGCCCTTGTCTTGCATTTGGAGTTTTCCTGGTTATAAGATGCTGCCAGGTCAATGTGAACAATTAAACCGTATATGTTAGACCAATGCTTCTTCCTAAGCATTGTCTTGATAACTGTTTTTTTCAGTATAGAAAAATAACCACTTCTGCAAATAGTACTCTTAAGGCTGCAAGACAGAAGTCCTTAAAGGTCATTTAGCAATGCTGTTTTGAGCAAAGAATGCTCCAGTGGTCATTTTCTTTCAGATAGTGACAGGTGGTGTACATAAAAAAGATGCCCGGATTTTAGCAGTCTTTGTTCATTTTAGCTCAAAAGTCTTGTGTGTTTTTTCTTCCCCTGATTTTAAAATATAAATTTAAGGATCAAAGCGGCTGCTCCTAGTCCAAGCACACAGGTTAGGATGCTTCTATGTTTTTATGTGAAATACATATTTTTTTCTGTTTGTATAATCAAATTTTCTTTGTCTCGATGACAACAAAACTGATTTTTGAGAAGCCTGATAAAACCCAGTGGAAGGAAAGTCTTTGCTCAATGCCATGTCAAAGACTGCTTGTTTGCTGACATTAGATATAACTTTCAGTCCTTCCAGTTTGTCACTTCTCTCATGAATCCTAGAGTTTAGAATAAAATTGTCTTTTGAAGCAATGAATTTTAGTTGTATTGGAATACTTTTTCTATATTGGTGGAGCCAGGCTTTTATGCTTTGATCTTGTCATAATGGATTTTGAACATGGTTCAAAATGTGAAGTCAGGATATTACTTCTTTGTATCTTTGGTGCTTAAAGCTTGGTTATTAATCAAAAGTATCTCATACTGAAAGTCTCTTCAAAAAGGTTTTGACATAATTTGTGCTATTTCCTTTTCTGCTGTATTATTATTGTCATGGTATGTAATGCCAAGAAACACACATCTTTTGTATACTGTTCCTGGAAATGAGTATTTGCATAGCCTTTGTCATTAGCAAAGATTTAAATCTTGGTAGCATGTAAAAGTATCTGTATTATGAATAACTGATTTCTGATGTGTCTTTTTGTTTCTTTTCTTTTCTTTCTTCCAATAGAAAACCGTTGCATCTCCAACTGTTTCACGCCTTACAGATACTTCAAAATTCACGGGTTCTCACAAAGAGAGGTTTGATGCCAGTGGGAAAGGAAAAGGCAGAGCTGGCCGAGAAGATCTGGTGGATAACTCAGGATATGTATCTGGTTATAAACATGCAGGCACATACGATCATAAAGTACAAGGAAACAAGTAAGGCTGAGGGTTTACAACACAGAGGGGGATAGAATAGATGTTTGTAAGGATGATGTTATGAATCCCACATGTTTCGGTTATTGTGAATGTTGAGACTATGTTGTCAAGAAGTTGTCTTCAGGAACTGGAACTGATTTCAACATCTGCTGAGCTACTTGCAGCACAATGCCACTTCATTACATTCCTCATGCATATATTGGCAAAAATAAATAAATATGTAGGTATAAAAAATACATCATTTTGTTGAGCTTTAGACAAAAAAACCCAAACCAATAAACAACAAAGCCAAAGTCAAGAGCAGTTATGCCACACTTTGTCAATTCAAGCAAAATATCTCAAACATTCCTAGATGTTCAGTTGCCCTGATGATGTCAAAGAGAACCTCTTGAAAAGAGGATCTTTTGTAGCAGTCTTTCTGAAGAATATCCCATTACTTATGCAGCTTTATTTGACTACTGTTTTGGGGGTTTTCTTTAAATGTCTTGTATGGGATCTGGCACTGTTCTTAAAACATTCAACAGTATACTATTGGGAAGTAAGTGGTAGTAATATACTAGGTGCTAGCCTGTGATTGTCATACACATTTCATACCACTCATGGAAATACTGAAAAAACCCCCTATTTCTAGGACAATATAGGCTCTAAAGTATTTTCTGTCAACAGAAGGAGTTGGAAAATACCAGCCCATACTTTCCTCCTGTCTATACTTCGTGCTCGTTACTGTGTGTACTGTAGCATGGTTCTGACTGGCTGGATTTAGATGGAGCTATTGTACTAACCTGAGAGGTGAAGAACAAGACATTACTAAGAAAGTCTAGTTTAGGATTTTCACAGTCTGTTTTCAGGTTTGCACTGCCTCACATTGGAAGTGAAGGGGGCATTAAGCTAATAATGCTTTAAAATTGTTTATGACTGAACACTGCCGATTGGATTGCTATTAAATGAACGTTACTTTGAACATATGTTGGCACATATTCCCTTTAAGCTCTAACATATATAAGGAAAGCTTATGGCCCCTTAGAGTAAGGACATTTACAATTATTATCTATGTAATTAGGTGCAATTTACCCACAAAAAAACCCCAAACCATTATAACTGGGCTACATTTTGTGTTAGATTCATTTGAAGCCAAGGGCTTTGATTCTCTGTTCACTCTTGCTGCCAGACTTGGGAGTAATAGTATTTCTGGGAATGGCTTTCCACTGTTACCAGGAGAACCAGTCCCACAGGTTTAAGGTACAGGCAACTGAGTGTGACTTAGCTGGGGTCCAGAATGCCAAAAGAAATTAATTGGAATAAAATTTTTTTTAAAAAATATTGGTTGAAAAGGAGAGAAAAGGCCATTCCGATTTTCTGCAAGAGCTGAACAAGTACCCTAATGTATTACTCTGATTTTCTAGTTATGAAAGATAGGATGTTCAGTATTCAAAACGAGCTCTTTGCAGTTCTTCCTTGCTTTCTTTCAAAGAGCTTGTGCACTGATTTTCATATTCAACTCTGAGTAAAGGTTAATAGATGTATTACTCTCCCCCCACCTGTATCAGCATCCCACTCAGAGTATATAAATGTAGGTGAGCAGTGTGTGCTGCCATGTGCCATGCAGGTGAACAGTCTGTATTTGGCCAATGTATGGAAAGGGAGCACTGGTTTTCAGCCCTTAAACTGTTCATGTTTTGTTCTGCTGACATTGTGTGGTAGCCTGTCTTGTAACTTTGCCCTCAGTGACACTTTGAGCCCATACCTCAGCCTAAAGCGAAAACAACAGCAAACGAAAGACAGGGCTTCCTTGTGGACTTGGACATACTTTTGTTTGTTTATAATTTATTTTAGTGTTTGTTTTTAAGGGGGAGGGAAGTTTGCCAAACCTCAGCACATGCTCTTGTAAAGATTTAAATGGCTTTTCCCATGGATGGCTTTGGTTCCCTGGGAAGATTTTAGATGTATGTAAAGATGCTCAGGATGCAAAGTGTTCAGCTTTGTGAACCCTTTTCAAGAGTTACCCCATGTTCTTGAAGAATGAAGGGTTATCCACTCCTGTGTTGCACTGGGGACCTGTCATACTCCAAAGCAGAAAACAGGATACTTGATACCAACAGTGGCCAGATCATTCTGGCGTGGTAGTAGATTGTCTAAATGTAGAGAACCTTCTTCGTCACTGGTGCCTGTGCACCTGAAGACGGCTCCAGGATAGTCCTGTTTTTTTAATGAATAAAAAAGCTGAGCCTCCAACCCTAGATGAATCCTTCATCTAAGTTATGGGCAAAATCAGTGTCCCTGTTTTTCCTTTTGACTTTAAGACTTGACTAATAACTCACTGGTAATGGAAAAGTTCTGGACCTAGCCTCCCTGAAGGGTGAAGTCCGGTCTACTGCAGGGTCCTGCCAGCATACTGTTGACCTGGCTGTTTATTGCTAGCTATCTGCCTTGTCTGGCACATCGGGGGACACACTGCTTTTCGGTGCACAAAGAACAGGCTTTCTCAGGTACCCAAATACAGAGTGTCAGTAATCCCAGAATGTTTCCGTACATTAGGAGTGATTAAGGTATAATTAGGTTGTAAGTTGTTAGTTCAAAATGAGAGAGATCAGCACACTCATAAGATAGAAGGCATGCAAGGGAATTGGGAGTGCAGACAGATCCAAGCTGGCACTGTCTAGAAATTGGGCTACTCTATTCTAAGAGGCTGATGGAACGAGCTGAGGTTCTGCCAGAGTTTACTTTGCCTTGCTTGTGCAGTATAAAATCCCTGCCGTGAACCAAAACACTTTATATGGACCTGATGCAAACTTTGAAATTCTTTCAATGGCATGGTAGGCTTGGGATCAGAACCTCAGAAGATGGTTCAGATAGCAGTATTTTGAGGAACATACTTCTTTGTTTCTTCCTTGTTTCTACAGCCTGATAGTTTTAAACCTCAAAGTGGTGCATGAAAAGAAGTCATTTTGATGTGACAGTTACAAAGGAAAGTTGTTGCTGGGAAGATAGTACTGAGTAAAGGTTTTTCTCTTTTACTATGCTTGGTGTGAAAGATAACGGCTATGAATAAAAGCATCTTATGCCCCTGTGTATTAGGGGTTCACTACCTGCTTAACTCTTACTGTTGCACTAATATTGGTAGAAAATTAAAAGCCTAAATACTTGCTTGATTATCAGCTCTTACGTTCCAGGCCTGCTTGAGAATGAGGCAAAGTACATTTTCTTATTCATCTGCTATTTCCTCAACTCTCGAGGCAGTAAGTACAGCTTATACCTCGAAGATGACAGGAAGGGATAGCTGAGGAGGTGCAGGAGGTGCCCCATTTTCAACCCTCAGAGTGTTGTAGAGCGTATTCTCTTCCGATGCACCATGCTACAGACTAACTAAATGTCATGCCTGAAGTAAGGACATGGAAACCTAGTAAGGTTTACCGTCCTCTCTTTTTTGGGGGGCATCTCAATTCATTCTGTCTTAATTTCTAGCCTGATTTTCAGCATCTTATACTATGTAGCACTGTCTTATGTGACATCTTCTATAAAATCCTATTGTTCCTAATTATCTTTGCTCTCATTACTACAGAAGATGCTGCCAAGAGAAATGTGATCAGAAAGTCCAGATAGCTTTTAGAAATAACTGCCTTAAAGAACAAACTCAAATTTTATTTAAATACTGTATCAGTACACAATCCTTACCTGTATGTCTACTGAAGCTTAACCTGACCATCAAAACCTTTACAAGATTGTGGACAAGAAATAAAAATCCTTACTGAGGCAAATGAATAGGCCTTACAAAGAATTTTCTAAAAATAACCTAGTTTTTAAGTAAAATATGCAGCAGTTGAAAGGGATTTTCTTATTAGTGCTTGCTTACTAATTCCCTTTAGTCACTCCATGAGCTTTGGTTGAGAGTTTTTTGAGAGTTTTGCAACCATCAGTATGGAAATACTAAAACCACAAATGGTTGTCCTGCTCTTTGTGGTTATTGAAGCTATCACAATACTGTTGCTGAGAAACCGACATTAAAAAACACGTAGTTTCATTGGTCCCATATGAACAGCTGTCATTAATTGTAATCAAATATTTGGAATCCCAAGGGAGATGTTGAGTATTAGACTGTAGCCAGAATTTAGCCCCCTTTTTTTAAAACCTATAATTCTTCTTACCTGGTTTTCATTTAGGGAAGGGAAAGGGAGAATTCAAAACTACTCACATGTCACAGCTTGTGTGTTTCATCAGCATAGAGATTGTCTTTCGAAGATATTTTGAATTGAAGTATGTATTTTACTGACCTTACCTAAATTAAAATTTCATCTGACAATTTTTGAGCATTATACAGAACTTTATTCACAAATTACCATTTCAGCCATCCGTATTTTCCCTCTGTTGGCTCAATTAGTATTTTTATGGTAGCTGGAATTAGGCAGAACAAAAAGGCAAGTGACTACTATGGGTTTGGCTTGCAAGTGATAGGTATCCCAGCCATCTGTAACCATCTGTAGAGAAAATCCTCATGTATATTCCTCCAAAACCAAAACTTTAAAGTTGTAATTGATAGGTTTTTTCCTTAAGGCTTTTCATAGTTATAAAATGAATTTCAATTCTTTGTGCCTGCATGTATGATAGTCAAAACATAACTTTGCCTTCAGTGATGCATGTATTCTGTGGGCACATGCCTGTCGTCCATGAGTAAGAATTCTCTGTTTGCACTGGCCAAGAACAAACCTTTTACCTTCATGATAGAGGAAATGTAACGTGTTGCACTGGTATGTGTCCTCTTAACTGACTGTCAGCCTTGCGTGTGTGCCAAAATAACTACACCTTTGTGTACGTTGTTTGTAGTGTGAATATTATGTTCTTGGCTTGTCACTTAGTTGGTATTAACTAATGTAATGCAGAAGACTTGTGTAGGTTTGTGTGTGTGTACACATGCTTTTTGGATCCAGCTTAAGTTATTAAACTGTATAAATGTTGATGAAAACCTTAAATCTTATTAGGGCCAAGCTCTAGTCCTGCAGCCAGTGCTGTTCAGCTTGGCCGGTTGGGGACGTTGTCATTCTCCCTTCGTAGCATGAAGGTAAAGATCTAAGGAGGCTTTTATGGTTTTACCTGTCTATCCTGTTCTGAGAGAAATCACTCTTCAGCAATTCTAATATAGACTTGGTGTGACAAGAGAAGGTTCTCCATGGTAAGGAAGTAGGAGAGAGAGAGTTAGGGTGAAAGCAAGCTTTCCTCTGAGTGCTCTCAAGAAGCCATTTAAAACTACACTCTTCATGGGCCCTATATTTTCCTTTGCCCCAGCTTTGTGAAGCAAGCTGACACTCACTGTGTAAACACACAGTTGTTCATCATCTGTTAGTAAGTATAAAGCTGTGGTATAATGAGATGGGAACAGGAAACAGGAGTGTCATACATTGCCTATGGACTCAAGTCTTGCTTGGACGGTTATAAAATTAAATACCAGAAGCATAATGACAGCTCTTAAACTTGTGTGAAATTTTCAAAGTCTGGAGTACCTCAAATTGATACATGTGTACCTCTTGTATTTGGAGTGTTTGCCCATAAAATACCATTTGAACAGTCAGTTGCTCTTTTTATGCAACCCTGAAGTGCCCATTTGGCTTACTTAATATAAGCTGGAAATGATGGTCAGGGTTGTTCTTTTTAGGTCTTCAGAATCCTAGAACTACTAAGAAACCTGTAGCTGTATTCATGCTTGCTCATTAAACTCAAAACCAATGCTTTGAATGATGTCTCAGCTAAGAATTATGCTTCTGGAAGTAAAAGAATATTGCGGGTAGAACCTCCATGTCTTAATTGTCCAAGTAATTTATTTTTGCAGGGAGAAAAATCTGTTAATATATTTGGTATTTTTTCATGTTTTTCAGTATATTAACCTTGGTATATTGCTTCAAAAACCCTATGGAGAAGGTGGATTTTGACACAAGTTTAAGATACAACTCTTGGCTTTGTTGTCAGAAAACATTTGAATTGGCTTGTTTCATTCAAACTAATTGATCATCCACTCAAGGTAGACTTTGGCAAGAGTAAGCTTGATAGTAAATAAAAGGGGGGAGAATCCAGCCTCTTTGCTGAGCATTCTTGACAGACATTTGCAATTCTGGTAGTCTGAAACAATTTTTTTAAAAAGAAGTTATCTTTTGTATTCATGCACATGCACACGTGCGTGCACACAGGCACTACTTGGGGCATGGATATACATGAGGGCAAAACTACAGAAGAGGCTTTTTTTTTTCTTCCCTCTCTTTAAATTTTGCATTTAGAAATTGACATTGAAATGCCCAACTGACTAACCTGATTTGGAAAAAATGCTAAGCTACTATCATATTCCATTGCAGCTAAGTAGCCAATTAATTAATTTTCAAATACAGTTATACAGCATCTCTTTCTTGTGAGTTACTGTAAAGCTTATGGCAGTGTACAAAGTGAGTTTTGATGTAAACTTTTGTAAAGGTCTTAGAGATAATGCTCATGATAATTTGCCCTTACTTCCAGTTATCTTTATGCAAGATTTTTCTACTGCTTTGCACATTTTTCAGAAAAGATCAGAAACATGAATAAAGTTACGCTCAAGTGAATTAAACATGTGGCCCTAAAAGTACACTCAATTTATCCATCTTTGCATTTTGATCAGGAGCTACATTATAGATGAACAACAAAATAAGAAAAAAAGATGGCAGTCTGAATCCCCACAGTGGTGAATTATTTTAAGTTCCAGTTTACATCAGATGAGTTTCTGTATGCTTACATTTGCTCAAATGCTATTTTTAAACAAAGTAATTAAATAATGTGAAATAATGCAGCCTGGGCTCTGTTAAATAGGGTTATATTAATGCAACTGAAATGCTGTGTATGTCTGTAATATTCATGCTAAATATGTACACGATCTTTACAAAGGCTTTGTGTAAAGTCAGTTAACCTACAAACTGGTGTCCTGTATAAAATCGTGTTGGCAAACTACTTTTGTTAGCACTGTAGTGTATGAAAAGGTAAGATCATAGACAAAAACAAGTTATAGGGTGCAAAAAAGTGTGTTTGTTTTTAATCTTTGTGCTGGATTCAGAATATATCAGTTTTGGCGAATTCTCGCAGCAGGGAAATTTTTTTGTATAATGCTTATAATACAAAGTAATTTGTCTTTACATTCTGTAAAGCAGAGAAATGGTCAATGTTGGATAAGTATATTGAAGTTTATTCTTAGCAAGGTGTTATGTTTCACAGATTTAAATATTAGAGGAGAAATATATATTTATACAGAAGTATAATTTTTGAATGAGATTGATTTTCTTCAGTCATGAACCATTTATTTATCCACATTATGCTGTATTCCTTTGCTAGGTTGTTTATCAGTCCATGCTGGTCCAACATCCATTTCTAATTCGATTTAGCTGTTTTGATTCTTTGTTTGCACAAACCTGGATGTGCATGCTGTCAGGACCTGGCCATAAAGGGTGGAGGCAAAACTGTTTTGTCTTTGATTACCTAGAGCACTAATTAAAATTTAGTCATTAAGTAGCTGGGATATGGAGATAGGTCTTGACATAGTCTTCCTTGGAGCACTGTACACTATGGTAAAAACTTTCAGTGAAGCTTACAGGTTTTTGTTCTTAATTTCATTTGTCTTTCATCAACCAGGAAGCTGCTGTGTGCTAATAATTACCTGCAATATTTCTAATTGCAGGCTTTGCAAATATTAGCATGCAGCTGTACTATCCTACTGTATTCACTGTGAAATTTTCAACACGGTAAAAATTTTACATGATCATTTAACCTTACAAGTTTACTTTTTCTCACTAATTTAACACCGAATCTTCTTTTCATTATTGCAGATGAACAACTTGAGCGTAGCATTTCTAAATCTTAACTATAGTAGATAAACATGTCCTAAGCAAAGATTTTTAACCACTTGATGAAGGGGGCCAGGCACCATTCAGTGCAAAGCACACTGGGCAAAATCTTATCCCCACTGCAGCCAGTTCCAAAATTCTAGCTGGTGTTAGCAAAAATAGAACTACCATTACCAAGGGGTTAATACGCTTAGTAACCATGACAAGAAGTTGTGGGGGAGCACAACAGTGATTCTCTATTTCCATGTCTTTGTTTCTGTTAATTTAAAACTACTACTCTTCAATCTTTAAAACAAGTAAAAGAAACTTGAAGGGGGGAATCATATACTACTAGTTTGTACTAGGTTTTTTCAGGAAAAGGAAACAAATTTATATATATATATATGCAATATATTTTTACACTGTTTATTAATGCTAGAAAGTATTAAATGTATCACTTTATCTGTGTGAATGTTAAAGTAACGACAATGTTATGGATGTTTTAAACATTTTGAAGTTGTCTTGTTGAATTCTAAACCCACATTAACAATGGAAAAGCTACTTTGTCTACAACATTATTGTTGATGTTTTAGGGGAAAAGTTCAAGTGCAGCAGTTGTTTTGATTAGCACTGTAAAAGCTTGGCTTGAAAAGTTATAGTGAAATCCATATTTTAAACACCATTTCTTTAAAGCATAGCTTCTCATAAAAGTATGTTACTGCTGTTGACTGACTGTATAAAATTGTATTTTTAGTTGGTAAAGTGATCAATAAATATGTTACTATGTCACTTCTGGGATTTATTGAAGTAAATGGTATTTGCTGATAAACTTTACAAGCAACAGTTATTTTACAGTTTAGATGTTAATTTAATTGCTGATGAATTTATAAATTACATCAAAATACTCTCTGAACATCCAGCTGTCTGGTTCTGAGCAGATTCTATTTCTTCTTTACCATTTATTTTCCCAGTTTGAATAATGACTAAAGCTAACCATTAATATTTTGGGAATTCAAATATGATGCTTGAATAGCCATGATAATGGTGACCCACCAAATGAGATCTGTCAGGGATGAAGCCATTTGTTCTTAACTAACTACCTAAGATAGCTTGATCCTCAGTGCAAAAGCCTGAGTTACTGCTCTCACCTTCTTTAAGTGGTGTTGAAAATATTTTACCTGTAAGGAAGGTAATTTGCTGCATAGAACATTGTTTTAATGATGTTACATCCAAAAGCAAATATGGACCTTTTGTTTATAAATAACAGTATTACTCGGCTTTCCAGCAGCAAAAATACCATGATTTTATTCAAGAAGCAAAAGACTGAAATGTTTAACTCAGAACATTGTAATAGCATAATTAATAATGTGGCAATAAAAAACCAAGTCACAGTGATGCTGTAGAAATGTAGCAGTCAATTGCTGATCCATTGATTAGCAACTGCAAGGAAACATAACTGAACAGCTTACAGCTACCCTGTCTCTTCTCCAGTTATTCTCAAACTGGAAATGGTATTCCTTGTTCTCACACACTAGACAACCTTCATTAGAACTGCCTTTTATGTGAAATCTAATGTAGCTGTGTCCTGAGATAGTTTTTCTTCCTGCGTAGAGACCATGGACTGTTCCCTCCTGTACTCTTTTTAATTCTTAGCATGTATGGTTACTGATACTGTAAAAAACATAGAGAAGTAGAACTTGTAAGAAAAATCAGTATTTTTCTTTACCATTCAAAAAGCCTTTAAGATTGGGGAAGATAGTACTCTTCTGCCCTATGAGAATATAAGACACGAACATCTGTATTTTCAAAAGAATTAAGGATTTTTTATTGTTTTCCTGTAGGGCCTCTAGAAATACCCTTTCACCCCTACACACCACTTACACATCATGGCTTTAAAATGAAAAATAACCCCCCCTCTGCTAGGATGTGTTCTCTTTACTCCAAGAATACAATTATTTGGGCTAGTTTTCAGTCTGTGTAGCTACTCCTGCAGTAACTATGCACTTCTGCTCTTATGTCTGTATGTCCCATGCTGATCTTTCCTGGTTCTGTCACCTGTTCCACCCCAGCTAGGACTGCACAGAGGAAGATGTGGAGGCAAAGGCTACCTCTGCCAAATCTGAGTCTTCAGGGTGCTTAACCTGGTCTTCTAGATAGCCTTTTTTTTCATTTCCTCAGCTTTCTATTTAACTCACTGCACTGATTTATTAATAATGTAAACTAATGCAAGCACATTGAAAGCTCACATACTTAATGATAAGTACTCATTAGATCCCCTCTCAGTCATCTCTTCTCCACAGCAATAGTGAATATATATGGAAGGAACCAAAGGCAGGGATGTAGGTGGTCTGGGGAGGAACAAGCATAGGAAAATAGAAGAATAAGGGGCTAGTGCCTGGTCCATGCAGTTATTTGGTGATACCCTGGGCCTCCTAAGTGCCAGCTGCCCTGTCTTGCTAAATTTAATTTCTAACTATTTTCTTGGGTGAGGGGATTCTCTGTTCTGTGTACATCTGTGCTTATGGAGGTCTAATTGCTACCAACTAGAGTCATACCGTGGGTCACAATGGCCAGTCTTACCTGTGGTGCCAGCAATTAGAGTGGAGGCTGTGGGTGAGAGGAACCCATACGCCTGTGGTGCCAGCAGCTGGGCCAGGTGAGCGCATGTCTAGCACCATTTGGCTGCCAGCAGATACCAAGCTGAACCTAGACTGCAAGCAGGGGCTTTAGCATCAGTTACCCAAGCATTCATAAGACTGGGCCAGATACATGTATGTCTCTGAGACAGCTGGAAGCACATACCGAAGGGACCAGGCAATCCATAACAACTGCTGGGAGGCTACAAGGTCTGATGGTGTGTGTCTCTACACAGGAGATGATAGAATCTGCAGGATAGCGACTCAGCTCGCTGCACATCTCATCCCAGTTACTCAACGGATCCAGTGGGTGTGCTGGTCTGCAGTAGGCAGGAAGAGAATGACGACACAGGACTGGACCAGCAGATGAAGTATAGCTGTGATCTTCATAGACTTGCATGTCCAGATTCCAGCAGCAGGGGAAAATAGGGATCCAGGCACTAGCCATTGGATAGGCTGTCTGCAGGGAATCACATTAAATATACGCATGTTTCCCACTAGCAGCCCTTCTTCCTGGTCAGCCACAGACAGGTTGTTGGAACTGATTTTGGTTTTGTTGGTGGTGCTGGCTTTGTTTTTTTAAGTGTGGAGGATTTCTGGCTGTGTCCATCAACACTACCATTGTGAAACAACTTTGCCTTCTTTGCAATGGTACTAAGATGTGTTGTTTTGTATTGTTACAAAAACGTTGATTTGTTGTGTTTCTTAGCTGATAATAGCTCCTGTGAAGTTGCTCAAGTTGAGTCTCAAGGCATGGGCATGTCTGCTAATTCTTGATAGAAATAAAAGTTCTTTACATTAAACAGTTCAGGCAAGCAATTTTGTTCATTTCCCCAGCTAATTTAAATTATTTTTTAAATGTTTCCTTTCAGTAGTATTTTGGTGGGTTTATTCTATTTTAGGACTACTAATTTGAGCTTTTACTACAAAGTGAACTCTTTAAAGGAACATTTCTTACGAGTTTCTTAGTGGAAAAAATTCTTGTAGTTATACACTGACATTTATTCAGTGAGAGTAGGTTTCGTATGTTGACATCACTGGACCTGATGGAATATAAAATATGAAAAGTATAAATACAATTTTTAAAATATAAGATTAAAATTTATTGGATCTTTATATGTAAAACATATCAATAGATACATATATATATGTATTAAAAATTGGTATAAAATGTTTCCCATTATTTGAAATTCCATCTCTGTTCTTAGGCACTGTCACCAGTGTGAAGTGATACTGTATGTTAATTTT
This sequence comes from Oreocharis arfaki, assembly GCA_013398015.1. Lineage (NCBI taxonomy): Eukaryota > Metazoa > Chordata > Aves > Passeriformes > Paramythiidae > Oreocharis > Oreocharis arfaki. Next base: position 21,992 of record VZRR01005874.1, on the reverse strand, counting down.
GGGATCCTGCATTAGCTGGTTGCCATGACCCAGACATCCTGAAAGATGCAATCTTCTTTACTTAAGTAAATCTTGTCTGCCTTAAAGCAGTATCACAGCATTTTGTCCTATGTGCAGTCTTTACTTGTTACCGCCTTCTCATTCTCATCATCCTCATAAACAGCACTTAACAATGGCTTTCATGCTGAGCTGTGTCTCATTCTGCTCTTCTCAGTTTCTTGTCTGTCTGCTCTGTGATGTCCCACCCTATGGGGAAGGAAGCACTCAAGATTTGTAAATGCTCATGGTTGAAAGGAATGACCAAAGTCAGAGGCCCCACAAAGTTGTATTAGTAAATTACACACTTGACATGGGAATTGCTATCTTAGTCCCTGACCTACTCTGTAAACCAGCAGTGGGTTTTGGGTAAAGGGCTAGCATCAGAGGGAAGAGAGAAAGGAAGAGATGAATTAAAGAGGGGAAGAGAGAGAGAGAGACATCCTCTGTCTGGCCAATGGGATGTGCCGCGTCCTGGGGGTGCATGCCTGGGCTTGATGGGAGTACCTTTTTACAGATCAGTGTTGCCTGCCCTGAGGACAGATTTCTTGTATTCTGTGAAAATTAGTTATCATTTGCGATGTGTTCTTTCAGACCTCTCTGGACATGGGTTGGAGGGTCACAGGGGTCTTGGGTGGTCTCATATCCTCCTGCTGGATTGGCCCTTGGTTCACAGTTCATGCCTGTTTCTTCACTGATGCTTTTTGTTGTGCCTCCAGGGACTAGAACAGTGATGTTTGTCCCCGCTCTACCTCCACAAGGTCCTCTTCTCCAATCAAATCTTGTTCTTGGAAGAAACCGCCTTGGCTGGCTCCATGGCTGTCTGGGTATTGGTGTTTGAGACATACACATTAGCCCCTTACCGTCTGGGCTTCTGCATACTCGTGGGCCATAGCTTGATCTCATTTAAACATTACTTGAGAGAATTTTGGCCCAAGTGGTGTTTCTAATTCTTTTTAGAAGTAATATGAGATTGTTCTTAAAATTTCATTTTAACTTCTGTCCAGAAGGCAGACCATATAACAACTCCCATTTTAATTACTGAATAAGTAGCTGTTTTCCTCAGATATTTTACACAGACCAGAATGCCATTACTTACAATTACTGATGCCAAATGTTAAAGTGAGAACACTTTATGATGTTGCTAAATACAACTGGATGTTGAACAGAATGCATGAATTAAGCCACATTTGTGATGAATCAAGACGTATCTTTTCACCAAAGTAATGGGGTTGTGACTTTTCTATTTGGAAACAAGTAAATCCTATATTTCATGGACCTGTCAAAGGATACATCTTTGGCCAGATATTAAAAAGAATCCAGTAGGTGGTGCACAAGGCATAGGGGAGACAGGTGATGCTCTGGACACCTGACTGCCACCTATAAACTGTTTTCAATTAAAAAAAGAAGTAATCACAAAGAATTAAAAGTAACCTCAAAATCAAAGTTTAAAATCATTGATGAAAAACCTCAATTAAAAGTCCAGGATACAAGCGAATTTAACTTTGCCAATGAAAGTCTTCTTGCACTTCTATGTAGATGCAATGACTACCAAAGAAAACCAAAAAGAAATTACTACCAAGAAAACCAAATCTTATTGCTAAAAAGACAAAACCTTTTGTCCCAAAGCCTGCACAATATGATATTGCTAGAGTTGATCAGGGTGAATGTGAACTAGCACATACCTGATGCATGACGTTGAGCCGAAACCCAAAGGTCATATCCGTTTCTCCTATCACACAGGAGGAAGAAAGCACAAGGGCTTGTGGTTCAGTCCCCTGTCATTTCCACTGCAGGGTATGTGTCCATTGTGTCCAGTATTAGTTCAAGAAACTCTTTGGTACAGTCCACATGCATGTCTTCCTCCACAACACTACCTCCAGTTTTTAGCCAAATTCCTTTATGTTTACCTAGGCCATTACCTCTCTGTGCCCCTGAAGCACTCTCACACACGCTGCCTGCTAAGCAGGAGGCAATTTTTGGCCTGAGTGCACAAAACTCAGCCAGACACCCACGACAGGTATATGCAAATGACTAAAGACTGCAGCCTTTTCTTCAGTAAAGACACTATCAGAAATTTCTATGACTTTTCTTGTGTTGGTCATCTCTTCTGTGTTCCAACTTCCATTTTATAGAATGAAGACGTCAATCATCATTTTTTCTGTCTTGCCGTCTGTGTAATTTTTCACCACAGTTTTGCATGTGACTGCACTAATCCACATTACAACTTCAGAATAGAGTTTAAATGGAAGACAGTTATGTATTTGAAAATTTTCCAACACCATCTTTAGAGAAGAAATCAAATTTAAAATACTATGTTGTATGTAACTTGCTTGTATCTTAATTGGAATCATAAAATCACTGAGGCTGTAAGAGACCTCTGCACGTCCTCGATTGTCAACTTTTGCTTAACTGAGCTCTCTAACTTCAATGTCAACAAAGCTGCTGCACAGTGTTCTCTTGAGTTGTATTTCAAAAGTCATCCCTTAGGTGCTTGACCAGTGGAAAAAATCCTTTTACATCCAGCTGGAATTGTCTTTGTTGCCGTGGAAATGTTAGCTGCCTCTTGTCATTTTACTGTGTGTATTTGAGAAAATCTGGCTTCACCTTCTCTATATGCCCCCATGTAGAAGACAGCAATTTGATTCTCCTCCTGCTCCCTTTTCCCCAATTTTCCTCCAGGGTAAACAAAACCATATCTCTCAGCCTGTTCCTAGTATACGTTCCAGCCTATACCATCTTCTCTGGACTCTTAGGTTTTATGACCTCTCTTTCACCTGGGGAATCCCGGGGTGGAATACAGTACTGCCTCATAAGTGTTGAGTAGAGGGAAATAGTTTATTCTCTCAATCTCCTCTCGTTAATAAAGCCCAACTTGCATTGCAGTCATGTTCAGCTCATTACCCAGGAAAAGCAGAGCTGTAGAGCTGGTACATAACCTGTCAGATCCTGCATCTCATGCAGGGGTTTATTCTACCCAAGGTACTACACGTTGCATTTGTCTTTGCTAAACTCAGTTATGTCTGCCAACTGCTCCAGCTTGGTTAAGTTCCTTCCTAACAATAAGCCAAGTTGATTTTGTTCTTTGCTATACATTTGTAAACATGAAACTCCTTGTAATTTAGAAATTATCATGTTGATTTGGGATGGGAATAGGAAAAGTAGTGTAAGTTTACCCGGAATACATTTATTCAGAATAACTTGCTCTATTGACTCACCTTTTTAAAGATACCTACAGAATCACACGCTCATATAAAAAAAACCTAGTTATAACTGAAGGTGATGACCCTGAATATAAGTTGATGGGTCCACTTTAGACACCTAAGTTTGAGCATGCTGAGGAAGTTATGTAAATAAAACAAGTTAAGAGGAGCAAGAGTAGAGATACTAGAGAATCTGTGGATTCTCCATGTGAGCAAGTTCTACATACAACACATGCTGGAGCGTCATTTCAGCTGAATAGAAACCTTCTTGTTAGAAGGTTTATATTGCTTAACTTTCTATATGCTACCCATAGCTTTACAGAAAGGAGGCTGATAAAAGTATTTCAGATAGTGACAGGTCTGGTAAAAATTATGTAAAGCCTTTATTTTATTTATTTATTTGTGAGAGCTTTTAAAATGTAGGACTGAAAGCCTGATGAGTTAACCATCTCCACAATTAAAAGCGGATGGCTAAAATAAATCTAATTTAGACCAGTTAATGGCAGGATGGCTTGCCTGAGAACAGCCCAGAAAGCTGCAGTCTGCTAGGTAAGGAGACAACAGAGTGTTCCTGAACTGGAAAACACTGGGCAAGCTGAAAATTATATTGTGCCTGTATTTATGTAAGCATACATATAAAAAAATTATAAAGTTATTAAAAAAAATCACAGAAATACATTGCAAACAGAATACTAAAATTACTCAAATTGTAATTACTATATTCTAATACTGTATCTTGGCATAACAAAATGACAGTGCCAAAGCTAACATTCAGAACATAAAATAAATTAGTTTTCTACTGCCAGAGGGGTGCTTAAAGGCACAATATGCAGTTATCTAAACACAAAGAACAAACAGAATGAAAATGTAAATGCAACCAAGCAACACTCAAACCAGGTATTTCAAAACAGCAAACCCATTCTGAACACATCAGAAATTCTTTCTCCCCTGTGCTAACTAGTGATACTCAATTCCCCAAATGCTTGCAAGCCCATTCCAGGTTTAGAAACAAGCTAGCAGGAGCATAGGATGCTAGTGTTGAAAATTAATGTCTTAATGAGTCCACAAATGATGTTTGAATGACAAGAGACTAATTGATGACAAGGGATGCCAACTGAAAAGGAGCCTCCAATAGTGAATTAATGCACAAGAAGCTGACAAGACTTGTTAGATGTCTCTGCTATATCAGTGCTGCTGAGTGTGCTGCAAGACAACTATTTTTAAATTAGACATGTGATGTGCCAGAAACATTCCAGGCACTGAACCATGAAGCTGTATGCAACCAGTTCACCGCATTGCAAGGCTGCAGTACTATATATGTAATTATCTTTCCAAAATACTTATGCAAAATTCAAATGATGAGTGAAGTCTTGTAGATTTTTTATGTGTTTCACTACAGTTTTTTCCTGCTCTCACCTAACTATACTACCCACTTTTGAATGAAGCTCAAACTTGTGTGACAGCGTTGCAATATCAGTGTTCAATTAATGCATTTGTACCTTTGATTGTTCTATTCTGTTGCTGAGGAAGACCTAATTTTAGTGCATTATCTGTACTAAATTGCACTAAAGATGCATTTCACTCACTTATCACTCACTGGACAGTCATCTACAAAAGGAATTGATTAAATTAGGACTTGTACAAGTGTTTAAGTCAGGAAGTTTGAGCAATGCCACAAAATCTTTCAGATTTGATTGATAAACTGTCTTTTAATTCAGTAATGTCATGAATCAATACTTAGGTGGGTAAAAAATGTCGAAAAAAGTAAGTGCACTCAAGATGGCATTGTGAGACATGAAATTGATGATGACATAGTAACTGTACACAAAACGTTGACAAATCATGTAAATCTAGCCATTTTTCAAAGGAAAGAATATTTTAATTTTTTTAAACTCATATGTCAGGACAAGGCTGCTTTGTGATGGTCGTTTTGAAAAAATCCATTATGTTACATAAGTTGCTGAAATTCATCTCCCGTTGGCAGCACATGTTAGAGTTATAAAGGAAGCATTAGGAACAAACTTCCTGACTTTATGTTAGTGATACTTTTAGAATATCTAGGAATATAAAGAAAGCGTGACAAATTTAGAACATGCAATAGCAAGGCATATAGAAAATTTAGGTTGGTATTGAACAATGAGAATTTTTGGCAGTAGGCTCTGGGGCCAAAATTGATGACTAATGTCAGTAGCACTGGGACTTCATGTACAACTAGGAAAGCTTCTGAATACTTCATTTGAATATGATGACTATTCTTTAACTTAGTCTTAGACATGAGACAATGTGATTTCATTCATACAAAGGTAAGCATGCAAACTATCTGCTTTGAAATTTGGTAGCAGGGAAAATTGAACAAGTAACTCGCAAAAAATAGTACAGAAATAGCTCTACAAAAGTCACAGAAAACATAGGATGTTAACTTTCTCACAGTTAACTTCCACTCCAAATATACCTCTTGCTATATTGTTTAATCAGTTAATAGTGTTAGTTACACAAGTAACTATTAATAGAAGTAGCTATCTTCACTGTGGCCTTTGATATCAGTGATAAAGCAATAAACTACAATATGGATGACAGATGGAAGTTTACAAAGCAATAATACGGCAATTTGTTTTGCAGCTCCAAAGGCAATTAGAAACAGCAAAGCTTCCCAGGGGAAACAGAATCTAGTTTTCTTCCCTGATGCTACTGTGAGCACAAGATAAGACAACATTTCCAAGGAAAAGGAAATAAAGCTCTCTTCTCAAAAACATTTGTGTATACCGTCAGTTTGTAAGTGGGGTTTGTGAATACCTGTGAATACCTGCAAATTAATCACGTCGTATCCTCATTGGACACTAATATAAAAACATAAGTGCAGAATATTTCCCGAGTTTTACTTTTATCCCTTCTTCAAAACAACCTTAGTCTGAACTAATTTTATGTTTCCAAAATACAGTCCAGACTGATAGAAAATTGGTATTTTACAGAAGCCAGAGTAGTCCAAAACAAGAACCTTTTACTTTAGATGAGCATAAAGTTAGAAAAGAAACAAGACTGAATTACAAATTCTGCTCTTTAATCTTGGCATTCATCAGCCTGGGACTGTGACATGTCAAGGTCTAAAAGCCCACATGCCCTGAAAGAGAGCGAGATGACAGTCCTTTCCCCCTGTTTTTTTCATTTTTCATGCTTCCAAACAGAAGTTGCCAATGCACATACTTTTTACCACACACAAACTCTTGTATTCTCTGGATTCCTCTGTGAGCTCATGTCATATGTCAACTTGCCAGAAAACAAGTCTATCAGGAAAAAGAGGACTCTCTTCTCTGCTCGATTAATGAACTGAACTGACTTGAAGAATTGTCAATGAGTGCCAGAGAGGAAGCAAAGGACCGTGCAGGACTGCGTGGCTGGGAGCCTTGGATCAGGGAGTGAGGTAGGATCTCCGCCATGACAAGCAGGGTACAAGAACAAAAGCTATCCCTTGCTGCATCAGCAAGGCATTCATTTCACTCCTTTTTTCCTGTGAAAATATTCTCATTGTTATAAACCTGGAAAAATAGTGATTTTATTTTTGTATTGCCATGGCAAAAAGCTATAAAAAGTAGAACTAGCAAATTTCATTTTAATTACAGAAGAAAAAAAAAAATCTTAGTGTAATGCATGGCAACCAGCTTTTAAAGCGGCGTGTGAAACCTAAGTGCTGTTTCTCCTTTGCCACTTACGGTCACTTGTTCAAGTTCTCACACCATTTTCTACATTATATCTTTTGAATATGTCAGGTGTTAAATCACTACAGTTAACCAAACTGGAAAGCTGATCCAGCTGAAAGATAACTAACTGGGGTATATTTTGGTGTTCAAATATATAAATATTTTTTTTTAGATTTATTTTAACATTTGGCCATACCAACATCTTAGTGTTTGTGACAGGGAAGCAGCAGATACATTTGTTTCAGCAACACTACTGGTCAGCTTCAGTTGACATATAGACTTAATTGCTATCCCACCTGAGTCAGAAAAACTTCAAAAGTAATAATATACTGATGCCATTTTTCAATAAAAAGACTTAAGTAGCTAAAATAACTCTAGAACAGAAACAACTGTTCAGGATCCCCATGTGAAGCACCTTGGATTCCCTTGATGCTGCCAAGAGTTCTGCAATTTGCTGTGTTTGAGTTCCTGTGAAATCACAGTTGCTATTAAAGAGAAGTTCTTCAAGTGTTGTCAGTTCAACATGTAGAGGCAATATGTTCTTCTGCATACTCACCCACTGGTGCAATATGATCTTTGTGAAAGACAAGAAGTTTGAAATACTTATCCAAGCTATAAGTCTACTTCGCTCAGATCACTGCCAAAGGTTGGTTTGTTCTGGGTGCTCATTTGAAATAGACTAAATCCATGCATGCTTTCTAAAGTGTCTTCTGAATAGCTACATGAAAATATGTTTTAGATGCTGATGATCAAGTGCAGAAGTAAAGTTACCATCTCTGCATGAAACCTGCTCACCTCTTAGGATACATGTCTCAGGAATCACCACCTTATTTACAGTGATATGTTGCAACTGGAATTAGGCACTGAAAGTCCCTCATTTCACAGATATAACTATTGCAGTGTTGCTCTGCACAGCTGACACCATCCTAACCTTGTCTTCCAAGGCTTTCAAGACTTGGTGGGTATTGGTTACATCTTTCTTAACCTTAGTTGTTAAGAAAACTCCAACCAACCGACTGACCAACCGACCGACCGACCAACCAACCAACCAACCAAAGTTCTTACCTCCAAAATAACCAATACATTATGAGAGAGATCTAGGGATTTCAGGGGACTATTTTTTTTCAGAGAATTTCAGAAAGGAATAATTTTCTCCTGTCAGAAAGGAGCAAGGATAGCACATCACCTGCTTCAGTGCAGAAGGGCAGGCAGGGTGGGGGCATGACTGGGAACATCCATAACCTCAGCATATTTATAAGAAAGTCAGGTAATATCTTCTACGCATTTTAATACTTAATAGGGCTAATACAAAATGCATGATGAAGCTATTCTGTAGAATGTCAAGAATTCGGACAATGTTTTCAGTATTAAACACAAATAGGAAACTTTAATTTCTTGCTACTGCTTATGGTTTTTTTTTTTTTTTAATGGTAGAACTAGTAATATTAATTATATGGTAACCATTGCAAAAGGATGCTAGAAAGAACTATTACATCTTTCAAATGCCACTTAATATAAAGCCAACACTTGCTCAATACCCTGCATAACCACTCTCCAGGATAAAATAACCTCTATGCTTCCAACTTTTCCTTGAAAACAGGTATTTATAGTAGGTGCATATTATGCAAATTAAATCACTCTCATGTACAGGGAGAACACTCATCAGGTACACAGATCTGTGTTTGATCTTTCTTAGGAAAGAAGCTACAGAATAATAAAATCTCAGTTTCTAAATATATGAGGGTTTTTCCCACAAAGCACATTTTAGGTGTGTCATATGAGTCACAAATATAATTTTTTTTTTTTTTTTTTTTTTTATGTAGAGGTAGTGTATGAGAGAGAAAGTGGATTGCGTGTTCCCTGGGTTTTGTGGTAGTCCTGGGGCTGTCTCTGTTGAACTCTATGACAGTATTTCTGTAGGAACAACTGTAAGGAAAAGGTATTAATACAGTGCAGGAGGTATCCAGTGTAAAATCCAGCCAGGATACAAGAAATGACATATATATTTCTAAACTGGGAACTCCTACTCTCAGTCTGTGTATCACGCATGGCCTTTACCCCTCCCATGATTTAACTCCACATGTAACATTTTCTTTTGTGAAGGATTTATAAGCCTTAGTGAGCTTAGTTTCCATATCTAGGAATGCTATTTCCAAGTACCCTAATGTTAGAGCATTACATAATTTTCGAAAACTGTAGGTTTTCAAGCATTGAATTATGAAAAACACTTTGTATTTCACATTACTCAAAGTTCAAGAAAAAAATTGACTGAAGTATGTCAATGGCACATCTAAATTAAGTTAGCTCTTAAAGCCAGCTGTGTGCTGGGCTGCATCAAAAGCGGTGTGGCTAGCAGGTAAAGGGAGGTGATTCACATGTTTTGCTCTGGCAAGACTCCACCTGCAGTGCTGCATCCAGCTCTGGGGTCCCCAGCACTGAACAGACATGAACCTGTTGGAGTGATTCCAGAGAAAAGCAACAGAAATTATTAGAGGGATGGAACATCTCTCCTTGGAAGAAAGACAGAATTGGGGTTGTTCAGCTGGAGAAGAGAAGGCTACGGGGAGAGTTTTTTGTGGCCTTCCTGTACTTAAAGGCGGCTTAGAAGAAAAATGGGGACAGACTTTTTAGCAGGGCTTTCTGTGGTAGGAAAGGGGGAACAGTTTTAAACTAAAAGAGGGTAGATTCAGACTACATATAAGCAAGAATTTTTTTATGATGAGGGTGATGAAACGCTGGAATAGGCTGCCCAGAAAGGTGGTAGGTGTCCCATCCCTGGTAACATTCAAAGCCAGGTTGGGCAGGGCTCTGAGCAACCTGATAAAGTTGAAGATGTTCATTGTTCATTGCAGGGTATTGGACTAGATGAGCTTTAAAGGTCTTTCTTTAAAGGCCCAGCCACGACCATTCTGTGATTCTATGATTCATAATCTGCTAATAGAGGTAAAGGGTTACTAATGTCAGCTCAGCTGAAACAAATAGTAACAACTGCTGCCACTACCTGGAAAGAGATGAAAGGGGGATGGGAAACAACGGAAATTCTTTTGCAGGAATTCCAAGCCTTCTGGCATTTAAAGGAGAAGGATAAGGCAACCTGAGGGTTTTTTACCCATGGCCTAAAGTTGGGAAACTTTTAAGTCCCACTCTTCCCATATTGACCTTCCTTCTAGATATAGTTCTCCTGTTGCTATATTCTGCATTGACTCTGGTAGTAATTTAATGAACTTCCATGGAATAACAGACAAAAAACCCCCAGAATTATGCAAGAACTTTTTGCTGGATTAACAAGTTGAATTGTTGTACTGCACAAGATAATAAACACCAGAGATGGTGCAAAGTAGAAGGATACAGCACTAGAAATGAGGAGAAGAGAAAGAAGAGCAGTGAGGAAGGGCAACAAAACCAAAACACTCCCATACATCAACTACTTATTAATTAACCATATTAAGAAATCAAATTTAAGAGGCTGTTTGCCTCTTCCAGTACTTTTATGTGATATACATACATCTGAATAAAAAGTTACACATTCTGATTTTGCAGATTTACATCAGTTGAGCACATAAAACAAACTACCACCTAAATTCAGGATGACAAGGGACTTAATGAACCAGCAAACTATACCTATTCTAGTGTATTGTGTACACAGCAACTAAAAATCACTGTGTTCTTGTGGTGTGGTTGGGTTTTTTTCCTGGTGACTCCTGACCAACGAAACACTATCTGCATTTTCTTCTACTTGGGAGCACATTTTACTGGCTGCATTTGTAGGCAAAACACAGAACAGTGCTTATGATTAAATATTCAGAGAGGACAGTTATCTGTGGTGCCAAAACCCTAACCCTGGGTTAAATGGTCTGCTGACATGAATCACTGCGGTGTCCTCTTATCAATGCATGAAGCGTTGGTCGGGGGAAAGCGACACCAGTTAAATTTTCCCGTGTTGCAGTAACTGCGGTCGCTCAGGTTTGCAGCGATGGAGAGCCGAGGGGGCGCTGGGGTAGCACGTACTCGTCTCTGACTCCACCCGCTGCGAGGGGCTACGGGCGGGGCGCGATCAGCCACGGCCGGCCTCTCCTTCGCTGCTTCCTCTTCCCCCCTCTCTCCAGACACTCTCGGCCAGAGCCGCCGTCCGGCGCTGCGCGCATCTGCCCTCCGCGGGTAGCCGGGACCCGGGGGTTGTGCGGGCTCCGCTGCTGCCGCCGCTGCGCTCCGGGCTGGCGGCGGGGCTCCTGCTCCGTGCGGGGCCGGGGAAGAGTGTGTGCTCCGGAGGGAGCGCGGGGCCGGGCCCGGGACGGGCGGGAGAGCGGGCGGGAACGGGCCGGGAGCGCGGCCTTGGTTCCGGGCGGGAGACGTCACCGGTCCGGTCTGTGCCGTTGGAGCAGCGGCCTTGGGACTGCCGGGCCCAGCAGCGAACTGCGGCCGGCTGCCAGCCCGTGCGGAATCCCTGCACCTTGCCTCCCTTCGGCACGTGTGCTTGCAGCACTGCTGCCCCTTGTCACCTGTTCACTTGAAATACTTTATGTATTGGTGATGAGAAAGTAATTATATTCTCCTGCAAAATTCCATTATGACAGAAAATAAAATACGTTTTGACTTGATGGCCTTCCTGAATTTTTTAAATGGCTTGTGGGGACATTTTGAGCTGTAGTATGTGTATGGTCTGCAAATGCAGCCGATCGGTTTTTATCAAGTTTCATTTTAAAACAGCAAACTTATACTCAGGTTTATTGAAGTAGTCCTTAAAGTCCTCTAAACTGTGACCATGTTGCGTTACTGTCTTCAGCCCTCGAAGTGTCTTGTCTTTTTACCTGCCTGTACTGGCAGCCTTTTAAAAAAATGATATAAACTCTCTTGAGCACCGATTGTCTACCTGGTTTTATTTCTGTTGATCTCCCCAAAATATATACATCATTCTGACTATGAATCTGAAATACATCCTTTCAGTATCAATAAGGGGTCTTTTTGTTGGTTTAATGGGAACTGGATTAATGATAAGAACAAATAAAAGCCTGATTCTGAGTAGTGGTGAATTTCTTAAAGAGAAAAGAAACCGAATCTCACAAGATCTGATCTTCTCACATTATCTTCTACCTTAAGAGCTCGTAAATATCTGTACAGGTACTGTGAATTGGGACAGAGGGCCAGGATGTATGTAGTTATGATAATGTGCAGATGGGTTATTACTGTATTCCTCTGTAACTTGAAGTGCAGGTTATATAGTGTATCTTTGGCTGTTTATGGTTTAAGGGATGTTAAGAAGAAGGAAAAAAAGATACTGAAAAGGGTAAAGTAGTTGCGATGTTAATATCCATCATTGTGTTAAAACATCTGACCTGTGTGGGTTTTTTTCTCTTAATTCCTATACATTAAATAGCACCATTATTTAGATTATATTCATGTCACTTGAAATACTTGTTTAAGTCAATCCAAATCCACAGAATCACTGGATATCTTGAGTTGGAAGGAGCCCAGAATGATCATCAAGTCCAGCTCCCGACTCCACACAGAGCAGCCTAAAAGTTGAACAGCATGTCAGAGCGCTGTCCAAACACTTGTTGAGCACTGACAGGCTTGGGGCCATGACCTCTTCCCCGGGGAGCCTGTGCCAGTGCTTGGCCCACTCTCGCAGTGACAATCTCTTTTCTAATACCCAGTCTGAACTTCCCCTGACACAGCTTTATGCCATTTCCTCGCATCCTGTCTCAGTTTCCTAGTGTTCTTTCTGCTTAGTAGATGTTTTTTAAAGATTTTTTCCTAATTTCATTTTTGTAGTAAATATAATTGTTCCCTATAAGACTTTTTGTAGCTCAAATGTCTTACCTTTTTTATTTTATCTGCTTTAGGCTACCTGCCATTCTTCATGTTAGCTGTTTAGGGCCTAATTTTTTCACCATTATAAATATATAATTTGATTGTCCATGTAAGCTTTTTTCAATTCTTTTTCAGTTTTTGGAAATTTGATAATATTTTATTGCTAACAGAATATACTCATCAATCTATTAAAGCCATTATCAGTTACTTTGAGATTAACATGTAATGTTTTTATTTACATTAGGGTGCAACCCAAAAACTCAGAGGTGAAACTTGAAAAGCAGCAGGGTCAAATAAATATAATTGCTTTTAAAATAACTTCTAAAAGTAGAGTCAGGTTTTTTCCATGTTATCATCTTCAAAGCAACCAATCCAACACTTTTTTTTCTAATAGGTCTGGGAAGGATTTCTTCTCTTGTGAAGGTCAGGGAAAACTTTCAGAGACTGGATTACAGTTGTAGACCACTGTCTATCCTATCAAAGCCAGGCAAGAGACTTTTGGCATAGATCTGTCAGAGTTTTGTCCAGATTTTAGTCTAGTGCTATTCTCAATTCAAGTTCTGTAAGTATTAAAGTGGATAAAATAGAGTGTATTTGCTATGTACATTGCCCATTCACCCTGAATTCAGGTGTATTTTGTTCCCATTTTATTCTAACCATATGAATTTTGCCAGGAATGGGAGGAAAATGTTGTATAAAGTAATGGCTGTAAGTGAATATACCAAGTATATTGGATATGGTAGTCAGCACCATTTTCTTTTACAGATCTCCTGATTTTCAGCAGTACTTGATCATGTAATGTAGGCCATCTGGACTATTTTTCATCAGTGGAAATGCTAATCCAATAATTTTTTTTCATGTTCAATGTTTCCATGGTTCATCATAGTACTGGATATGAAGGGTAAGAAATTTGCAGATCATTAATATTTTAAAAATTAATATTGTTTAGACATAGAGAGAATAATAACTTATGTCTACCATTACAGAATTTTGCAATACAAGGTTGTTGAAACAGAAGCTACTTTCACAAGTTTAACATAGAGTAGTTAGTTCCCAGAGTGCCTTCAACTGGACATTAACATGGGGAAAATGAAATGTTACTTTCTCCAAATCTTTTTTGGCATCCAAATCCTTTGCATTCCTATTAAAAACAAACCTCACTCCATACAAAGCTGCTAAGAAGTCCCTGCAATAAAACAGTCAGAAGAGGATTTTGAGTAGCTATGGAAAGTTGCAGTTAGAAAAAAACAAGATTCACAAGAAAAGAAAGTGGTTTTATGCAGAGGGTTTTTTTCCATCGACTCAGAAAAATAAGTCTCCTGCATTTGTGTAGAAATTGCGTTCTGCTCATACGCGGAAGGGTTAATGTGTCTAATCCATGTTCTCTTCAGTGGGATTTTTTTCATTAATCATGGTTGTACAAATAATACAGATTTTAAAAGAAATTAATGGCTGTTATTCTGTGAAGGAAACTCAGGAGAAAGTATTTTGATGTTCTGCCAGTGTTCAAAAGTTTCTCTTTAACTATGGTTTTAAGATGATAATATCTGTGACTGTTTATATTATCTTTAGTAGGATTTCTCCAAGAAATACATACCAGCCAAGGAGAAGTCATTATGTTAAAATAGACATTGTAATGTATTTCCGTGCATTGCGAAGATTTTTTTTTTTCATAGTGGAGATGTGCTTTTGCAAGCATACACAGTTCTGAACCAGGTGCTTAATGCTAGATTCTTCAGAGCAGTATAGACAGTTTCTCTCATAATTTTTTTTTGCAGTCAGCGTATTATCTACTTTAAATAAATTCAGGCAGAAAAAGAACAGGTTCATTATATTGCCAAAGAAGAGACTCAAACACACTATTAAGGTACCAGAATTTTCATCATCTGAACATCTCATTCTAATGCCCATTATCTTAGCCCCAGAACACTGGCTGTTGGTTGTGCTCACGTTCCCCCTGCTCAGGATAGCTGCTGTTCATGAAGTGCTGATTTCCTCTGTGCTTAAGTTTTTGTTCAGCTGTCAAGAATGATGCATACCTATTAGAAATTAATCTCTGTCTGTTATTCTAACATTCATTTGCAGCTCTCATGCAAGTGTATGCTAGGAAATTTCCAAAGGCATTGCTGGAAAGTGGGACCCAATGGACAATATTTTTCTTGATTATTGATTTCCTACCTGCTGTTTTTGCCTTTGAAAAATGTGCCCCAGAGAATTTCTTCCTGTGGAAGACCTACAAGAAAGCAATTCTGAATGGAGTGATAGTAAAGCTAGAAGATACACTCTATTCAAGACGAAAGACTATATTTTTCTCGTAAGAGTCTAATTTAGGGGAAAAATTAAGAAGATCCTAACTCAAGGTTTATTGGCCAGATGAAAAAGAGAGAATTGGAAGATATTGGGTAAGGTTAAAAAGTCTACAAAATGTTTTTTAAAAAATCAGTGGATTGAAAATACTGGCATTGAAAAACCTATAGATGTGTTACCTCAGTTTCAAACTCATTAAAATATTTTTGATCAGACTTTCCATGTTCCAGTAAACAATTACCACTATGGGTTGCAAAAAGAAAGACACAAAGATTAAGGATACCTAAAAATATCTGACACTACATAATCATAAAATCATGCTGTAAAGTGTACTGACTTTGAGGATTGTGTAAGTGAATGGAATTCACTCTTCCGTCTATTTCTGAGGTTTGCCATACCAGACTAGGAGCCAGTTCTTGCTCTGTGTGAGGCTGTTTCTTGGATGTCATGGAAGGGATCTCTCGAGGCCATGTGCCCGATCCCCACCCCACCAGTTCAAGGCATGGTTGGCTAAAGCAAGTTCCCTAATACCTTGTCTGGTCATTTCTGAACATCTTCCAGGATAGAAACTCTGTATCCTGTCTATGCAAACAGTTCCAGTGTTTGACCTCACCGTAACAATGAGGGTTTTTTCTTATGTTTAAATGGTATTTCCTGAATTTTGGTTTATGCCCATTGCCTGTTGTCCATCTGCTGGACACGCCTGAGACAAGTCTGTTTGCATTTTAATATACAGTGGGATGCTCAGTCACCAGGTTTGCAGATGGTGCCAAGCTGAGTGGTGCAGTTGATGCAGGAGNTTTCCTACCTGCTGTTTTTGCCTTTGAAAAATGTGCCCCAGAGAATTTCTTCCTGTGGAAGACCTACAAGAAAGCAATTCTGAATGGAGTGATAGTAAAGCTAGAAGATACACTCTATTCAAGACGAAAGACTATATTTTTCTCGTAAGAGTCTAATTTAGGGGAAAAATTAAGAAGATCCTAACTCAAGGTTTATTGGCCAGATGAAAAAGAGAGAATTGGAAGATATTGGGTAAGGTTAAAAAGTCTACAAAATGTTTTTTAAAAAATCAGTGGATTGAAAATACTGGCATTGAAAAACCTATAGATGTGTTACCTCAGTTTCAAACTCATTAAAATATTTTTGATCAGACTTTCCATGTTCCAGTAAACAATTACCACTATGGGTTGCAAAAAGAAAGACACAAAGATTAAGGATACCTAAAAATATCTGACACTACATAATCATAAAATCATGCTGTAAAGTGTACTGACTTTGAGGATTGTGTAAGTGAATGGAATTCACTCTTCCGTCTATTTCTGAGGTTTGCCATACCAGACTAGGAGCCAGTTCTTGCTCTGTGTGAGGCTGTTTCTTGGATGTCATGGAAGGGATCTCTCGAGGCCATGTGCCCGATCCCCACCCCACCAGTTCAAGGCATGGTTGGCTAAAGCAAGTTCCCTAATACCTTGTCTGGTCATTTCTGAACATCTTCCAGGATAGAAACTCTGTATCCTGTCTATGCAAACAGTTCCAGTGTTTGACCTCACCGTAACAATGAGGGTTTTTTCTTATGTTTAAATGGTATTTCCTGAATTTTGGTTTATGCCCATTGCCTGTTGTCCATCTGCTGGACACGCCTGAGACAAGTCTGTTTGCATTTTAATATACAGTGGGATGCTCAGTCACCAGGTTTGCAGATGGTGCCAAGCTGAGTGGTGCAGTTGATGCAGGAGGGAAGGGATGCCATCCAGAGGTATCGTGACAGGCTTGAGCAGTGGGCCTGTGTGAATCTCATCAAATTCAACAAGGCCAAGTCCTACAACTTGGTGTGGATATTCCCCAATATCAATACAGACTGGAGAATGAAGGGATTGAGAGCAGATCTGTGGAGAAGGATTTGAGAATAGATACTGCTAGATGAAAAATCAGACACGACCCAGCAATGTGCACTTGCAGGCCAGAAAGCCAGCCGTATCTTTGTCTGCATCAAAAGCAGCATGGCCAGCAGGTTGAGGGGGTGGTTCTGCCTCTCTGCTCTGGTCTCATAAGACCCGACTTGAGTACTGCACCCACTTCTGGAGTCCTCAATTTAAGAAAGACATGGATCTGTTTGAGCAGGTCCAGAACAGGGCATGAAAATTATCAGAGGGAGGATGGAACAACTCTTGTGTGGAAAAAAAAAGGGCTGAAAGAAGTTGCTTAGCCTGGAGAAGAAAACGCTCCAGGGAAACCTTATTGTAGCCTTCCAATGTATAAAGGGGGCTTATAAGAGAGATAGAGAAAGACAAGACTTTGAACAACCAGATCTGCTGAAAGAGACCCTACCATTGGCAGGCTGGTGTTGGATCTCTGGAGGTTCCGTTCAACCAAAATCATTCTGTGTTTTTGTGATTCTGTGATTCTATACAGGCAGGCAGTAACAGGACAAGGGGCAATGGCTTTAGACTGAAAGTGGGCAGGTTTAGATGAGATGTTTGGAAGAAATTCTTTACTCAAAGGGTGGTAAAGCACTCGAGTAGGTTGCTCACAGAAGTTGTGAATGCTCCGTTGCTGGAAGTGTTTGAAGCCAGATTAGGTGGGACCCTGTGAAACCTGATTTCATGGGTGGTGTCCCTGCCCATGGCGGGGATAGGGGGGAGGGGAGTGGAACCAGGTGATCTTTGAGGTCCCAGCCAACCCAAACCATTCTGTGATTCTATTACTGTATACACCATTCAGATATACATAAATACTTGATAAGGTCTCCTTTGAGCCTTCTCTATTAAACTAAATCCCAGCCCTCTTGGTCTTTCCCCATTTAAGTACCAATATATTTCCCTGACTCAACTGATTCAAGCCTTCATTTCAATAAAAAGGGATGTTTTTGCAGGTCAATGATATAGTGCCAAAAATAATTTGGAGACTTGAGAAGTCATTTCAGAATTCTAAAATCTTCTCGCAGTTGCAAAGCCAAGTGTATAGCTTACTGTGTGGTGTTTGGTGTCTAGAGAGAAAATAAATCTGGAATGTTGGGGTCTAATTGTCAGTTCAGATCTGTATTATCCATTGTGGTGAAGAATGAGTCAAAAATCAAAGCTTCTCCTTTCTTTTTCTATTTTTTTTTTATTTCTGTAAGTTTTGTGTGCCTAATTCCTCTAAAAATCTCTTCAAAATCTGAATTTCATTACTGAAATCAATACAGTAAATTAGAATTCACCAACTTCCATTAAATTCTGACTTCAGTTCTAGTATGTACATCTATGTACTTTATGTGTATATGTAGGTGTAGGTGTATGTAAACATAAATCTATAAAACCATTATATTTTTTTCATCGTTTTTTTCTCTCTTGAGTTCTTTGGCAATTTCAATTGCCTGCCAGAAATAATACTTTGCTTTGACACCCACTAATGAAATTCTATATACTTTGATGAATATGAAGTTAGAATTGATTAAATTGATTAAAGGACTGAATACATTTTGAAGACTGAAGTGTAAATAACCAAAAAGCAGTGGTATAACTGTGATGTGGGGTGCTGTGGGGTGGCTGAAATTGCCGCTTTAACCCAAAAGCATCCCCTGCGAGGGATGCCCTGGTGGTGCAGCTCAGCACCTCGCAGGCCGACTTCTGGCACCTGTGCCGCTGGATGGCACCGAGACACAGCCCCGCACCCAAGCCAAGATAGCCCATGTGTTACCAGAGGCAAGGAGCTTGGGGGGTTCTCCGCATGGGTTCCGAAAGGTTTATTCCGAAGGGTCCAGAGGCAAAAGAGGGCGAGCAGGCCTCGTGTACAAGCTTATAAGGGGTAACAGAAAGGGGGCTGGCAGAGCACCAGCAACCAATTACCTGGGGGCAAGGGGCAGGGGGAAGGCAGAGGGATACAACAACCAATGGGGAGAGGGAAGGGGCGGAGTGGGGGACCAGGTACCGGACAGGTACTGCCCGATGGGAGAAGAAGTCTTTCCCTGTAACCCGAGTAGGGGGAGCTATTTTGTTTATGAGTCGACCCACCAGCGCAAGGGGTCTCCTGCACCAGGGGTTTCTGGCATCTCGGCTTCTACCATTGCCAGCTCACCCACCCCAACATAACTGGAGTATTTTAACACATTTTTTCTAAATACTTCTACTAGGTAAAAGCTCAAAGGAGCTGGTTATCCAAATGAGCAGCATACCACAGTTTTTACTCCCTTTTTGAAGTGATTTGACAGAAGCTGTAGGGATTAAGGCTGTTTATAAGAAACTAAAGCAGGTCATAAAACATTTTGTGCCATATTGCTTCAAGATAGAATGGGAAGGAAAAATATTTCTTACTGAAATTGTGAAATAGGTGATTAGGAACAAGTGTCACCCTAGAATCAGTTACCATTAAAATACTTGGTTCATGCAGTCCTTGTGGCAAGGATTTTCTGTTGAAAATGTCGGAACCTGGACTTGATTCTTCTTTTGAAAAATTGTGACATTTGAAAAGTCAAGTCACATCTATTCCTTGATTTCATAGTTCTCAGTAATAAGGTTTTACAAGTATCATATGGTGTGCAACAATCAAGAAATCCAAAGGAGGTACAAATAAATGTTTGTTATTTCTGTTTCTTCATGCAAGTTTCACCATTCTGCTCTGCAGAACTGCTGCACCTACCAACCAGCAAACACAGATACAGTGATTTGTGAATAGTGACAGTCTCTTCTTCCACGTGAGAGAGGTGTTTTTCTGGTGTCTGCTCAAGTCGTGTGCTCACATCCAAGCCAACAAGACACCATGTTTAGCTCAGTGTTGACATCATTACCAGGAATGTTAATACACTTTGCCTGTCAGCACTGCCTTAACTGAAGCTGTGCAGCATTAAATCTGTAATCTGAACTCTGAGTGGCATGCTGAGTTCAGTGCCTTTTGTTTTGCAAGTGAAGTCTTTTCATACCACTGCATTTAACCTTATGGTGTTTTTGGTTTACTGGGATAATTAATTAAGATCAGGCAGGATTGGAGCTTCATGATGAAATCTCTAAATGTCCTTAAATGTTGTAGCAAGCAGTGGTGGTTACTCAGCAGATGCTGCTCTTTTGTTCCAGTTATCAGACAGTGCCATGTCAGTACACTTGGTTGTTGGCTTTTTTTTCTCAAGCAAAACCAAGGTCCTGGTTAAAAATCTGATCAGAGAATGGAAAGTGTATCTTGAAAAATAATTTTAAAAATAATTTTAAAAATCAGATCCTTATGCATAAGACTGACAACTGGAAGATTTCCACTTATAGCCAAATAAGAAACCAATTTATGAGTGTCATGCAACTAGTAAATTAAGAACTTGATTTCCTTGGGAATACTGTAACATGAGATACTTGAGATACTGCAGCTTTTCAGTGTATAAATTTAGATTCTGAGTATCACAGGTCAAGTGGAAGCACAGGGATAATAGGCAACAGAGTAGCAGTCAGCACAGCTGTGTGGTGCAGAGTATGAACATGAAAGCAGTTACAATCACTTGGAGTTTTAGAAGCAAACTTTAACAACAGTTCTGTAATGGAGCTAAGCTAAATTTCTTTCATTTATACTTTCATACCTGCAATGTATCTGTATCTAAGCTAACAGCCCCCAATAATACTCTTGTAGCAGTTTTTATATGTGATAATGTATAGAGAATTTATTTCCTGAAAGGATATTGTACTCCAGATCCCTTGCTGGCAGTATAATGTAATTTCTGTATTGTAATAATTTTTCCAGTAGGTGGCAGTAGCCGCTTATTGGCTGATAAAATAACATCATCATAGTGCATTATATGAACATACAGCAGTAAAACCCAAATATGTTCCTGTGTAGGTACTTAACAAAAAATCAATCTGTAAGTGTGTCTTTTACAAGTGTGTCACCTCTTTGACATATCTGAGCTTGAAATCTTTTGTGAATATTTTCGTTTTGAGCCTGTTGGTTTGCTTAGAAGTATCCGATAGTGTAAAACTAATAAAGCTGTTAGATTGCCACTAAGGGTTAAGGACAAATATGTCTCAAAGCACGCTTGGTTCTGAGGTCATTGGAGTATGCCTACATTTGAAAACCCTTGTGGGTTACTCTGAGTTGATGAATTTTACGATGTCTTACATTCAGATTAAAATGCTTTATTGTAAATTATATGACATTAAGTTGTGCTTTTATCATTGGAATTTTACTCAAATAATATTACAGGTTTTCTTGTGCCAAAATCAGTATGGATTATTCTGCTTTGAGAAACATGTCATGTTACAAGACTGTCAAAACCTACCGCTGTTCTTCTATTTTGTTTTGCTGCTTCTAGGCTTTCTGTCCATCCGTGTTGCCTTTTCTGTCCTCAAGGCATGGTACAGAAATTGCTATTATGCTGTTTTAACACTGATCTGAAGACTTTTATGTGGTTATGCCTAATTCATAAGGACTTTACAAACCAAAGCTCTTGGTGCTTCACCTGCTGTATATGATGTTGGATGCAGTCATATTTTGAGAAGCTTGGAAAGAAGACTTTTTTTCACCGGAATGACTTGTATTATTTTAACTGACCTGCAGTTGTATAAACAGTCACCATTATACAAATGAAGAAATACGTGGGATTAAATCTGGTTTTGCCAAACATCTCATAAGTAGATTTTGGATAAGAATTACAATGAACTGGTGTTTTTATGAAGAGTTTGATGGTATCTTGCTAACTGTGCTTTGGCAGCCTCAGTAACACAAACACGAGAATGTCAGACACATTGGATCTCAGAAACCCGTAAAGAGACATGGGAAACTAGAAGACCCTGGAAAACACTGAATTGACTTGAACCACAAGCAGGGGACAAAATTAATGCATAGGGTCAAATCCAGTAAATAGAAATTGATACAGTGGTATTCAACTTCAGTTTAGCAGGGTAGGGAGGTTTAAATAATTTAATGGCACTAACACATTTCTCCAGCCTTTTTTTGTTTCATGGTGTCTCGGTTTGAAAGATAGGCG
>VZRR01005873.1:1099160-1199422 GCA_013398015.1 Oreocharis arfaki | reverse complement strand
TGATGTCAGTCACAACAACCCCATGCAGCACTAAATGCTGGGGTCAGAGTGGCTGGAAAGCTGCCCAGAAGAAAAGGATCTGGAGGCACTGGTCAACAGCAGCTGAATATGATCCAGCATATGTCCAGGTGGCCAAGAAAGCCGATGGCATCCTGGCTTGTATCAGGAATAGTGTGACCAGCAGGACCAGGGCAGTGATTGTCACTCTGTACTCAGCACTGATGAGGCCACACCTCAAATCCTGTGTTTAGTTTTGGGCTCCTCACTTCAAGGAGGATATTGAGGGGCTGGAGTATGTCCAGAGCAGGGCAACGGAGCTGGGGAAGGGTCTAGAATGTAAGTCTTAGGAGGACCAGCTGAGGGAGATATAGTTGTTTAGCCAGGAGAAAAGGAGGCTCAGAGGAGACTTCGTCACTCTCTACAACTGCCTGAAATGAGGCTGTAGTCAGGTGGGAGTCAGTCTCTTCTCCTGGGTAACAAGTGACAGGAAAAGAGGAAATGGCCTTAAGTTGCACTAAGGGAGGTTTAGATCGGATATTAGGAAAAATTTTTTCACAGAAAGGGTGGTCAAGCACTGGCACAGACTGGCCAGGGAAGTGGTGGAGTCACCATCCCTGGAGGGATTTAAAAGACATGCAGATATGGTGCTTAGGGATACAGTTTAGTGGTGGGCTTGGCAGTATTTGGTTAATGGTTTGATTTAAGGGTCTTTTTAAACCAAAGTGATTCTGTGATTCTATGATTACGAATGCTCCCAGCCCTTCCAGCATCAGCGTGCCCATTTTGTACAGCTACATGGCCCAAACAGAGCCTGCTCCCCCTCTCAGCCCTTCCAGAGGTTTGACATTTCTAACATCACAAACTTTCCCAGAAGAGATTGGGGAGTTCCCTGCATGGAGTCTCACCAGCCTCAGTGCTTCTAAAAACAGAGCTCCTGCCACACCCTTTTGCACAGTGTGTAAGCAAATCAAATTCTTTACTGGAAAGGCAGAACAAGCTGATATGCAATGAAGTCTATCAGACTTTTCTGTAAAACAACACCGATGATAGATGGGAATTGGATGTTGCTGTCACCCTATAAACAGTGGATGCAATTAGAACAATACTAATTTTAATGTAAAGAAGGGCTGTGTTTCATGCCACAGGTGCCAAAGGACACTTCACTGAGTTTGAACTGTAAACAGTGCCAGTACTGCAGATGAGCAACACCCGTAAACCTTGAATTAGCAGAGGTTAAGTACTTACCTTGAGTGCTGCATGCTGTGTTTCAGTCTCCTCAGGTGCTGATCAGGGCATCTGAATGGTCACTTCATACCAGCAAACACAACAAAAGCTGGAACTTTTTGGTAGGCCTGATGAGGTGACAGTCCTGAAGTGAGAAAATATTCCAGCCTCAAAATATTGTTCTCCTCAAACAAAACTTTATGTTCCCAGTTTCCCAGTGTCCTTTAACTACGCAGCCAGCGAATCACACCAGTTTGCATCTCTTCTCTCTGGTGGTGGCTCCCCTAAGGAAGCCAGGGCTTCTGAAGAGTCCAAGATTGTCCAGCATGTATGGCTTGCCCTTCAAACTCACATTTTAACCAATCCTATTGCTGCTGCTGCCGCTGCTGACTGGGGATGCAAAAATGGGAACAGATTGTGCTTGAACTCTCTTCGTTGCAAGATAAAATTTAGTGTCAATCTCTCCTTTTTGTCAGTCAACTCCCATTTCTGTAAAGGCTGATGCAACCATTTTGCGCAAGTCATTCTTTCATAATCACTTCCTCTACTATTAAGTGCAGAAATAGTTCCCAGGCAGAAATGCATTCACCTCCCTGTATCTCTGCGTTCAGTACTTTTTGTCTGGTAGGCACTGGGGGGTTGTTTGCTGTGCTGAGAAACAGAACATTTC
This sequence comes from Oreocharis arfaki, assembly GCA_013398015.1. Classification (NCBI taxonomy): domain Eukaryota; kingdom Metazoa; phylum Chordata; class Aves; order Passeriformes; family Paramythiidae; genus Oreocharis; species Oreocharis arfaki. The sequence goes on along the minus strand of VZRR01005873.1, from coordinate 1,197,528 downwards.
GGCACAACCAAGGTATGTAAGTTCTGTAAAATATTATCAATATATAGAGCGATGCATATGTTAAGTGTTGGAGTCAAATTGTTTAGTCAAGGAGAGTACTGTAGAAACACTCAGCATCCTTTCGTTTCCTAGGACACTACAGTCATATGCTGCCAACAGAAAATGAGTAAGAATGGGTATGATATTCTGTCTGAAGCACAAGACACAGTCTGAAGCAAAGTATCTCTCTGTAAACATCAAAGGCAATTTTGAGAGAAGAGGTTCGATGGTATTTATTTTAACCTGACTGAAATAACCTGTGGTTGGTCAAATAGCCAAGCATGCTGCTTGCATAAAGGGACAGGGAGTCATCCTACCAGCTCTGAAACGGAAGTCCATTAAATTTAAACACTAACATTCCTGTTGCAATTACCTTTTTTTTCTAGTGTTTCGAAATTGTCACATTTTGCTGCTCTCTTGCACCAAGAAGTACCTGCCTGAGAGCAGACAGACAGACTGATTCCTGCCATGTGTCAGAGGGCCCACAGCAGCATCTGTGTGATCAAGGGTGGCAAAGCCCACAAAGAGCCCAAATGTACCTCAGAGCAACCTTCAGTCCCACTGCACTGACATTAGCATCTCACATTAGGTTAAGAAAAAAGGAAACTGAAAGGCTGAGATGCCCTTGTATTTTCTGTCTAGTGCAGAGGATAGCTGGTAAGCATAACATTGTAAAATAGAGACAAAGCAGCTGTGGGGCAGAGCGGAGAAGGGAAATGGTCTTTTAGCAAAGGGATATCATCGACTTCCCCAAAGCCACCTCTTCCCTCTAGCACCTCTCGGCTGAAATAGTTCTTGTTCTTCAACAGGGAAAACCTTCAGTTTTCAAAATATTAACTCCGGGTTCAATGAGACTCTTTCCTATATATTTTTGTCTTCAAAATTGTGCCTCCTTGAGACAGTTAAAACTGTTAGATGAATTTAGGAAGAGCTTTGGAGAAGAAAGCCGTGTACATACTTCAGTGTGAAATGGGCACGCTCTTCTATCTGCTACAGCTTCATCACCACACGTTCATGGAGACTTGAGGTGGGTGCCAGCTGTTTCTTCGGAAGTAACCACCTTCTCCTAATATCCAGGCTCAGCCAGCTCTCATCATGGACCTACACTGGGCCAGGTTTCTGCTTTCTCTCAGAAGACTGGTGTGACCATGCCACAGCTCACAAACCAAGCAGTCCATTTCAGCAAGCTGATTAAAATGCCAAGAAATGGGGGTGATTGTCAGGGTTTATCACATTATCCAGAGTGAGAAAGGTTTGAGGATGCTCAAAAATGCTCTCCACAAGCTGCCCCACACACAGAGACAAGGTACCAGCCACCTGCCTCCCAGAGCATTAGCTTTAAAATGGATCTGCAGCATGGCTCAAAAGAGCTTATTTCGAAAACAAGGAGTCTAAAGTAGGAGAAAGCTGCTGTCTTTTAAGATGAGAATACTCTTCAGCTGCTTTTTCTCCAGAGTAACTGCATGTTTAGCATTGAACAAAGGTGCACCTTGTAGGTGCTTTCTCTCCCCTTCCAAGTTTATGCTATGATTAACCTTCCTCTTTTACACTGTTTAAAACAAGCCACATGCCTTCATCTACATTACATTTTCCCAAGAGAAGCATGTAGATCTGCAACAAGCCTGTGCTTTTGCAACTGCAGATGTTCCAAGCAGAGACACCACACAAGCCTTTGCCAGCAGGTAGACGGGGATAAGACAGAGATGTGGTCATTTTTTTTGCAGCTGTCTTGCTTTAAATGTTCCCATTTATCCAACAGCAGCACAAACACTTCACAAACTGGGCATGATGCCCTCTTTAAGCACTTCCCGTTCCCAGTCTCACACAAGAGGATCTTGCAGCCCATCCTCTCCCTTCCTCTCTTTCCTCCTCTATGTCAGTGTCCACTTTCAGAACCGCCCATTGCTTTTCTGCTGAGAAAGGACAAGTGAGCAGTGCAGAAGGGACCCAACCCAGGCAACGCCCTGCCCCAGATCCCTGCCTCAAAGAAAAAGCAGAAGCAGTAGAAAAGGGAGGGAGGCACGAATCCATTGACCAGCCTGTGACACAAGCAGGAGTGCTTTCCACATCTTTGTAAACAGCACAAAACTGCTTCCTCATACTTACCCCTGGTAACTAGGATGTGCCAGCGTGTCAGCTTGGCTGCAGCAGCGCCAAGTGAACCCGGAATGCTCTTACCCTAAGCAGAAAAGGATGGTAAGGAAAAGCCGAAAGTCAAATCTGTCCTTGCAGTCTTTGGAGCAGGAGGTATAACACTCGTGTAATTGAAAGCAGAATGGCTTGGCATCCTTTCATGGTCCTGGGAGCAGATCCTTTGCATGCACTGCTGGTGCCTGTGCTGTAATCTGTCTTGCAGGGCTTCAGGTATTCACCTTCAAGCTACAACAAAAAGGTACATGATAATGGAAAGTAAACCATTTAAACTTTGTCGTGTTCCATATCAGGCCTACCCTGCCAGCTGCTGAATCCCCTGGTTAGATCTTCAGACTGAAAACTTAAATGCAAAGGACCCGATTACCTTTGTTTTTCTTCTGGGCAATCCTCACCCTACAGTTGTGGCAGAGCAGGATGATGATGTGTAACTGGTTAGTCATTCAGCAGCCAGCCTACAGCACTGCCTCTGCCAAGGAAGCAGAGTTGTTGATTTATTTTTGTCATATCCTTTCTGAAAGCATGCAGTCAGAAAAACACAACCCTGATTTTCTGCCTTAACTAAGGAGCAGCTAGCAGGGAAGTATGCAGGCTAAAACACCAAACCTTATCTTAATGATACGGAAAGTTTCCTTTTTCTAGCATAGTTGTAACAGCATGACTCAACAAGAGAAAACAGGTAATTTCTGCCAAAGTACTTTTGATGAGTTCTTGACTCCCAAGGAAACTGCACCAACAGGAAACGGCCTACATGCAAGGCAACACTGGACAACGCAGTTCCTTTCTTACTTTGCCCTTTAGGTACAGTGAAAAAACTTGTTTCTGACAGGAATACTAGGATACACAGTAAATACATATTTTCCAGTAATACACAGTGAAAAAAAGGCAAGACTTGACACCCTATGCTGAACACCACTGACAAACATACAAATTCTGTTACCACCATACAGATTTGTTATTCTATAATGAGAACTTTGAGAAAACTCTCATGGAACAGGTCACCACAATCATNAGTAAATACATATTTTCCAGTAATACACAGTGAAAAAAAGGCAAGACTTGACACCCTATGCTGAACACCACTGACAAACATACAAATTCTGTTACCACCATACAGATTTGTTATTCTATAATGAGAACTCTGAGACAACTGTCATGGAACAGGTCACCACAATCATTGCTGCTTGTTCCCCCAGCCTGCTGGACGCCAGTCAGGTGTGCTGATGAGTACCTCAGCCACACACAAATGCTGGACATGCAGTGGCATCAACAACACCCATGTCTGGCACGAGGCTTCCTGGCATGCTCCAGAGAGAAAGGCAAAATACAAAGCTGATTCCAACAACTGATGATCTCCCTTGGTGCCCATTGAGGAGAGATCTGTCTGGAAATATATTCAGTTGAGCACAACTTCCTCTGAGCACTGCCAAGAGCTTCCTGCATCTCTGTGAAAGGGGTCCAGCTCCCAGAGAAGATGCAGGGATGGGAACCACACGTGGGGAGAGGTGTCCAAGACCCATGCTGCTCAGAGCAGCCTTGGCCTCAGCTTTTCTGACAGACCAGCTTGGCTGTACCAGCCCTTTTCATATTCACAACCCTGGATCTCCACAGGCATGCCAGAGGCAGAGCCTAATCAGGCTGTAGGACTCAGAAACCTGAAACATACACATGGTACTGAGACCTCAAAGGTCAGCCCAAATGTACTTGGGCAGATAGGCTCCCAGCTTGCTGTTGCTGGGGATCCACCCCCTAAAACAGACATAATCTGGAAATCATACTTGCTTTTAAAATATTTTTGCACTTTTGCACTTTTTACAATGTTGGTAATGGTTCAACATTGTCAACATACAAAGCTGGTTTTTAAGTTTTTTTAGAGATCTTCAAGAAACACTTCTGTGTAGCTTTCCCAAGTACCACTCACAGAGTGTTTTGAAGGACTTTTTTCTTTGCTCTACATCTATCTCACTCTTTTGTGTTTTTCAGTTTGCTTTACTGTATCCCAGACTGTATGACAGAGGTCATCTATCATGGGCTGCCCAGAATGGTATTCGGATACCTAAGCCATACCTCCAGTTTTAAACAAAGAGGTGCCATTCCTGTTTCCAAATAAAGATTTTGCAGGTTTTTGGACAGAGCCACAAACACTTATGGCTATGGGCTCCGAGCACAGGCTGCACTACAGTGGGGGCAGGGTCGGGAAGAGAGAGGAATGGGATCTCTTATGCTCGCTGTTTGGACAGCTTCTGCTTCATTTCATCTCACCAGGAGAGAAAATACCCTGTCACAGCCCACCGGGTGCAAGCCATCACTGGCAGGCTGTTGTGAGGAAGTTTGGGTTTAACATCCTGGCACAGGAATTTCCCATAAGGAGGCAAAAAGCTTTGCTCAGCTCCAAGTAAAAGCTCCTTCAAGAGAGGCTGGGCAAAGGGACAGGCCTGTTGGTGCATTCCAGTGTGGGAAAGGTCCAGCAAACCTCGTCTTGCCTCATTCAGAGGAATGCATGGACATATTTTGTGCTTACGCCTATCAAGTGCTAATAGGCTGAAAAAAAGGTTTTCTTTTCCTGTTTTGTTTTGGGGTTTTTGTTTCTTGGTTTTGTTTTAATGGAAGGGAAACATTCCTGGGAATGGGACCAAGTCATTGCAGAACCAGCTAGAGTTTGTTTCCTGTACGGAGGTGGAAAGCACTTCGCTGGGATGCAGAGATACATATTTAACTGCTTGTTATACAAAAGGAAAAAATTGTGTTTAATGGTTGGGCAAGAATCTGAGCAGGAAATGAAGCAGATCATTATCATGTACCATTAAAATATCAAGATTTTTGTATTTGTTCCAAAAAAGATAATGCCAGGATGTATTTTGCGCAGGTAGTTCAGGCTTCGCATTCAGCTGCTGACTCCCTCTCTATCTGGCACCACGAAATATTTCAGACATGACAGTGGATTTCAGAAAGAGAAAAATAGCCAATTCCAAATCTTTTTTTTCTCAGCTATTCAAGACCTCAGAAGCTCTTTCTTTGGTGTAGGTACTTTTCTGGATTTATAGCCTATCAAAACTTCACACTTTTTAAAAATACGAATATATCTAAGGTATTATTTCCTGAGGTTTTTTTGCTCACTGGAAAAATTACATGTTTTGCGAGTCCCTAGCAGGGATTACTTCTATTGTCTTCTTTTGCAATTGTATAATTTTTTTTAGCAAATTTTTTAGAAGCTTGACTTCAACCAAGTTTTAAACATGCACGAAAACATAATTTTTACTGAAAATGAAAAGCCTGGTCATAAAAAGACATCTGTAAATATTTTAAAACGTGTGTGGTTTCTGATAGGGCCACCAAACCATCTTCAAATAATAAGTTATTTCCAATATCGGACCATTCTCTGACTTTCTGAATTTGAACATGATTAAAAACAGACTGCCCAAGCTGATTTTCAAGCACACACTCAGTTATTTTAATCATTCCTTCTAAATGATCCTCAGATTGCATTTCTTGCCCTTCTGTAAGTTTTCTTGACTGTAACAGTACCAGCTTGGTAATGACAGATTCAGAAAAGACCGTGCAACTCGTGCCTGTGCCATCAGATGCCTTTTTGTCTTTATCACAGTATCTACAGAAAGAAACACACCATACCAGATGATCAACCCAAAAACCAAGACGTTTTCTACTGCTGTGAAATACCTGTATTTACAAACTTTGAGCTGAATGCCTCTATAATATCCCGAGTAAGTTACCTAGACGTGCCAGGAAGAGCGTGGCTCTGCTGTGGCAATGCAACAGCGGGTTTTAGCAACGCTGAAAAGACTCTTGCATAGCTCTAATGAGCATAGAAAGCACGGCAACTCATGCTTTCAAGTAATTTGCTCTGCCTTTCACAGCTTTTGGACAGAAGAGTTGTCAAAGGAAGAGGAATCAAAGAAAATACAGGTAAAAAACCAGCAAACAACAACCAAATTCCATCTCCACAGCTGAAACTGCAGGACCAGGTTGAGAGATAGCCATAAGGTAATAGAATTTGTCTACCTTGCATCTCCTCTACCATGGGAAAGAGCATCAAATTAGATGCACTCTCCTACCTTGTATCAACTCCAGTGATACTCCTTCAATGCTTAACTCACCGTGAAGTTTGCACCTGCGGGCACAAGAAGATCTTTGTTTCTTTGGGTCTTATAATCCAATGTCTAACAACTCCTACCCAACAGACCAGCCACCTGGTTTGTTTTCAGCTTAAAACTTACACAAGTGTCAGCATAAATATTCTTTTCTATTTATAGAAATTATGTTACATTTGCACTTCTTTCATCTGCTATTTTTATGACATCATTTATAATTAATTTCCTGAATATTCCATGATTAATGGTGTCAACAAATTTCCCTAAAATCAGTTCTTTGAAGTACTTTATTTCTCTGGGGTTCATTCCTTGAACTCTTTGTTCCCAGCTCACAAGAGGCCAGGCAGAGCATACTGAGATGCAGAACCCTCTGTTGAGAGGGATCCTTCTTGGTGATCTCTCTGGTGTCTCCATGTTTGCCTCTGACAGTCCTCTCTGATATTTGCAAAGCCTTCCAGCTGAACAGAATTTTTCAAGACTCACTACCAAAAATGCAATGAGTAATGGGAGAAGGGATGGATAAAGTGAGGGTTGGCTGGACTCTTCTCCCCTACTGTTCAGCGGTCTAAACTTTTCTGTAAAATAAGTATTTCTCACACTTTTCATGGTGAAACACAGCCTGTGAATGAATTTGGCTTGTTCTCCGTATCTGCAGGTGGAGAAATCCTGCCTCCAGGCCGGGCAGCCCATTCCTTTTCAGGAGGAACTCAGCAAGGAGCTGGCAAGCTGGTTCGCTAGACAAGAACTCTGTGAGCTCATAACTTCTCACTGAGTAACAGGACAATACTGGTACCAGTACCTCAGTCAGGGTGAATCAGGTCTGCAACAGGATTAAGGGAGAAGGGAACGTTTCCATCCGCTTTGGCTCCTCATGTCGAAACAGCCTGCCGTCCGTGAAGGAACTGCTTTGTGCTCCCCTCTGCTTTCTACTCCTTGCAGGAAGGCCCCAAATAAATGCCCCATCCCCCAGGAATGCCACCAATCATAAAATAATCCCTCTCCAACTGCTCTCCCTAACTCTGCTGGCACGACGACGACTGCACACTCTGCCAAAGTTAACAAGCAGGCACATTAATCCCCCCTCCTGCTAGAGAGGCTTTCCAGACCTGCCTCAGCTTTCTGTCAGTCGCTGTGCATGGAGGCAGGTTTGTCCCAGGACGATTCCTTACAAGCATGTTTGCAGGAGAATGCCAAGTGAGCACCTAATCTGAAATGACTGAGGCCCTTGGAGGCAAGGGACCAGCTGTGCCATGAGGCTGGCTCTTTCCTTTGCAATTTTTCATTCGTGTGGTTTACTTTGGCTGCTCGTCCTTGGTAAACTTTGTACAACACTGAAACCAGGAAATTCCCAAAATAAATAAAGAAATGGATGATGACTAATAGATCTTGCTTTGTCTTTCCAAGGATCAGCCTTACTGAGGCGAGATTCTTGCCATCCAAAGAGGAGTATAACCTCCCTGGGAACCTATCAGGAGTGAAGGACACCTCTAGCAGGGAAGGCAGGGATGGGGAGCTGCTGGTCTCGTGCAACCATGCTAGGACGAGCTCAGCAAGCCTTTGGAAATCACAGGCAGAGCAAGAGCCTCAGCCAGCTGCTAAATGCAAAGCCCACCATTGTGCTTAAGAGCTGGTTTGTCCTAAAAGGCTTGCACATCCCACTCCAGAGTTCAGCCAGGGGTTTTCCTTCCCCTCCATCCTTCACGTTTCCCTATGACCTCAGGTGTGCAAGAAAACAACTTTGTAGATAAAGCCATGCCTTTAGCAGGGCGTGTACTCTGCAATTAGATGAACCTCTAACACATTTTAAAGGGAAAATCAGATAATGAAGGTACTGAGGCACTGCAGGGCTGCCTGTCCAGAGTGGGGCTTGCTTGTTCCATCTCCTCCAGGGTAGAAAGTCAGAAGGGCAACAAGATCCCCTAGCTCCCAGTCCCCACCAGTAGGAAAGCAGCTGAGAGCTGGGTCCCTACAATTGCATACTTCCAATCTACCCTGTACATTTGTGGGCAGCAGGACAAGACTGCTCCTGCACACAGAGGGACTGGCTTTGCCTGGCTCTGGGAAGCCCTAACCTTCTGCTCAACAGGCCTGTGGCAGGGGGAAATCACCGAGACAAGCTGTCACCACTGCTCCTTTTCCTGCAGTAAGCAGGAAAATAAGGAAATTCAGGGAAGATACACCATGACTGCTCCAGTTTCATAGCAGGGGGATTTTTTTTTTTGTGGGCTCCCTAAACCCCTATAAGTGCTGCTACAGCTGAGACACAGAACAAAAGGAGGTGCTTCTTCTGGACAAGCTTTCTGAAGGAGCCAGGTGATTAGGAACTGGATTAAGCCTTGCAGAAAATGTGGGCGAAGAAGATACTAGCGAGCACTTAACCACAGGATCCTGGTCAGAGATGGATGACACTGTCAGAGTACAAGCTGTGCTGAGACATCCTGAGCATACTCAGAAGCAGACACAGAAATCCAGCAGGAATTATGGTATCCAAACTCCAGAGTCTCCAGACACCGGTGTCAGTTGAATACGGGACATCCAAGAACTAAATGCTAAAGACTTACGTGGCCAAAGGGCAGCAGGATCCCAAATTTGTCTCTCTCTTAGGTCACTGTGGGAGGACTGTTTTCTAGTTCTTAAAGCACTGCTCAAAGGTCACCAACAGTGACTTGCTGGTATCTGCTACAGCCTACTCCTACCTATCAAAAGAAAGCTGACATTGTTTCCTTCTCCCTCTGTTTCAGGAGATACATTAAAGTATAATGGGTAAGATGACATTCAAGGATAAAAATTCCTGCTACAGACTTTCTGCATAATTTTTGGAGGTGACATCAATACTCAGCTTCATACATAGAGCTTCTAGAAACTCAACTCCAGGCTGTTTTGATGTGGAATGGGTGAAGGTACCATTACCAGATTCAGAGATTTCTCAAGTGTGCTTATATTTCAATCTTCACTGCCAAAAACATGCTTTTCAAACAAGCTAAGTAAAACGTTAGACTGCTTAAAAACAACCATTCATGTAACACACAAACCAGGGAAACAAAAGAGAAGCCCATGCCCTGGGAAGGCAAGTTTCAGTAAGGTAAAAGGGGCTAAGAGTCCTGGCACACACAGCAGCGTTCCCCTCCCATAGCACGGGGCTTGGCTCTCAGAGCAGAGCAGCAGGCACCAGAGAGAGACAGACTGTAAACCAGTGTGCAGTGTTTGTGGAAAGCAGAAGCAGCTGTTGTGCAGACAAACTAATCAAAGTCAGCATCTCGCACAAGGGCAAGCATTAGCTCAACTCTAACTCCACACAGTGTGGACTCCAAAAGGTTTTATTCCAGCTTGTGACAAACGGCCTCTTTTGCCCTCAGAATAGATTGTACAACTGGAAAACAGTTTTCAGAATAAATTGTGCAGCTGAGGCTAGTTTCTGGATTTTGCAGCAGCTGGCACACAGCATTTCCACCTGCTGCTAGGCAGTGCTGCAGTTCCCGTGGGTTCAGTCATCTTAGATATCATTCATACACCCTGTCTGAGAGACTGTGCTGCAGTGCAGAGCCTGCTTGTGCAAGTCTGTGTCAGGCATGCTATGGTCTGTCTTCCCCCTGTATTTTTCTAGGAATTAATACAGATACTCATGAGTAAGCAGACTGATCTAAACAGCAGTGGATGCTGACATACTCAGACATTTAAGGAGGCCTGGGCAGCTCCAGAGGCTTCCTACTTCTTCCTCTCATGAAATGCTTCCTTACCAGACTCTCTCTCAGATCCCAGACTTGCAGACTTTTCCTAATACCTGCAGCACGTTTGAGGCAACACTGGGTCCACAGTAGTAGTAATAAAAATAATAATAAAAAACCCCAACCAGAGCAGTCATTAGGCATTATTCACTGCAGGAATACAGGGGGGAATTTGAAATTGCCAAGTCAGTCCCATTGCTGTAAGGATACATTTGGTCTGTCATCTACTAGAACACATGGCTGTGTGTGCCTGGCAAGTGCTTTAAAGCTGTTCTTTTGATCTTTGCTAAGATAAAACTGTAATATTTGTAGACATTTGAGAACATTAGTTACTGAACTAGTTAAAAACCACTTAACCACTTGGAATCGATGCCATCTGTTTCCTATTTTTATTCATAGAAATCGATACTCAGTTTTTTGAGGACTTCTCTGACAAACTCTCTCTATACAAAGCAGTAGTGATGCTCTGGCCACGACAGCTCAACTTCTGCTTGACAGGTTCACTGATGGGGCTGTTCAACTGACATAGGACTACTCAGACAAGAGGGAGCGAGGAGAAGGACAGAACAAAGGCCAAGTCCTTTAGTTCATCCCTCAAATCAGCTCTTAAAAGATAATAATACTGTCTCAGTTGGATTTCAGGTTTCTCTCTTTAGGGAAAAGGCACATGAGGTTCTTGAAACCAAAAATCAAACCTGCAGCTTGCTGAGCATCAGTCATGTCAGCCATTCTGGAAGATGCAGCCAGGCTTACATTTTACTAAGGAAACTAACAAAAAAGAGTAAACAAATATTTCATATTCACTTAAGGATTATGAAACTTTTGTATAAGCCATTATTTGGTCCTCAACTAATTGTAATTTATCAGTACTTAAACTGAATCATCATGAAAAACCTTTCAAGCAAATAGGTTACTTTCTGAAAAAAAAAAACAAACAAACCCTCCACCAAACAGTGAATATGCAGGTCATCTATAAAAGGCACAAAGATATCTCCCCTTAATGATATTGTGAATTGAGGGCAGTCACAAGTTGCACATTGCTGTAGGTTATCAAACCGGGTCATGAAGTCAGCTGCTGCAAGAGAAACCCATAATCTTGCCTGCGAACCTCACTCAGAAGGCAGAAATACTTACAGACAGGAAAAGTGTGTCACTGTGAGCTCAGCAGGCTGTCCACCCCTGGGCATTTCCATCAGGACTTTGTGTCCCAGGTTTCTGCTTGCCATCAGGAGCATCCCACCCTGCCACCTTCAGATGGCTCACTTCAAGCTGTGGTGTTCAAGACTGTAATCAAAAGCAAAAGCAAACCCTGCAAGCTGGGATAGGGAGACCAGCTGCACTTGCTGTGATGTGTGAGAGGTGAAAACGATAGCAAGGTGTCAAAGAGAAAACTGCTCAGCCACATCTGTGCTCACCAGAGGGCCAGTGCGGGAAAACTGAACAGCTGAGCCCCGATTAAGCAAAAGACACCTATGGTCTGATTTCTAGCAGCCCTGGAAAGTGCAGTACATGCCAAGGACATACAGATGGGAAAAACTGAAACTTGGTATGCTAACCCAACTGGCAAACGCACGAACTGCACACAGTGCTAACAGGGAGAGCCCAAAATCAAGCACAGTGAATGCCTCATGTCCTTAGCCAATGGGAGGGACTGGAAGGTCCCTAAATGAAGGCTAATAACCAAAGGAGGAAGACAATCTGGGATTAAGCAGAGGCTTTAACCCACAGAAGTAGGGCTGGCATCTCCTCTGGTTAACAGCTTGTCTGCAAGAGACTGATTGAGCAGCTCTGGAAAGAGCTGATCAATACGAAACTGCCACTGAGCTCCAGAAATCATTCACGCCACAGACTGCGGGTTGTGTGGCTGAAAAGCGTGGGGGAAGCTGAGGAGGAGCAAGAGCTTCCCACACTGGTTTGGAAAAAGGGCAGCAAGGAGGTAATTTTCTATTCCCTCACAAGTGCCATGCACTCTGTCCCAGACATATATGTGCCAGCATGAGATGGACTGGAGGCAGAATGAGCCAGCCTGCCTGCAGGCAGCTGGAGGAACACTGCTGGTATGCTGCCTTTCTCATAGGAATGCAGCTGATAAGAGAGCAATAAGCACCACAGGTCTGAGGAGAGCAGTGGGAATGGTACAGCATTTTCTGACATTTCTGCAAGCTTCCCTTATCATCTTCAACATCGGGTTTGCACTCTTCAGTATTTCCTACACCACAATGCAAATCACCTTTCATCTAACAAGGCTGTGTTCAGCGAATGAAGCGAAACATTTTTCTCACTAAATCAGAATCAACCATGGTAGCAGGCTCTTGTAAGGCACTGATGGACAAGTGCACTGCTGCAGCACCTCAGCATTGCATGAGAAGGAGGTCATTTACAATTTTGAAATAGCCCTGCACTGTTATTGAATATTATTTCTAATATTGAAATAGCACCTGCTGAAGCTCAGCCCAGGGAAGGCAGCCCACCTTCCATGTCACTGTCTCTGAGAGCTGGAGCAGGGTGCAGGCACAGGCTCCTCCCACATCTGTACTAACAAAGACGTGTGAAAGCATTAGCTTCCCTTCACAAATTGTGCATCCAGTCAAAATTAAAACCAAATGGCTCCTAGCAAACGGAGGATTTTTCCAGAGTGGTTGGAGAAGAGGGCTAGCACAGCCTGCCAGCCCCTGGGTACAGCAGTTATAACCCAGAGCATGGCAGGGACGGCCACAGTCACCTTCTCCAAATCCCTCCACAAGAGCTGAGTTTACTGAAGAGGATGGGGCCTTTTTGGTCACTCATGAGGGTGACATTGTCCTTCCAAGGGATGAGTACACTTGTGCTCAGCTGCAAGCCAAGCCTGGCTGCTGGCAGTTTAGCTGACAGTGACTACATCATCGGTTTATGCTAGATGAGAAGCTAGTCCACAACAGCCAGAGAAGTTCATCTGGCACTAGTTTGTACACTGGGCAGTCCCACATTCCAAGCCAGCATGGTCCCTGCATGTGCAGGTTGCTGGCAGCCTCCAGGCAATAAAATCTGCAGAGAGGTGCAGGGGGCCATGTGAAATCACCCAAACCTCCACTGCCTCTAAACAAGGCTGCTAAAAATCCCAAACAGCCCAGGGACTAACTCTCACATACAACCAGGTGAAAAATCCTTCAGAGCAACCCCAGGGGTAGAAGAGGTTTGAGGGATTGTGCTGCTGTTGTTGCTGAAGAACTCAGTAGGAAATGAAATACAGCAGAGCAGAAAAAGCGAGCTGCACAGCATGTGGCTCACAGTTACAAAGGAGGTGTTTTTGTCAAGCTGGCACAGATAGACAGATTTTGTAGGGAAACCCACTCTAGAGATGGAGAGAGGAACAGCAAGATTCAGCTTGCAGCAGGCCAGGAGTGCCTGTGTCCACATGTTAATAATGAGCTGCAGAAGTGGGTGGCAGCCTGCAGGACCTCAGCTGCAATGCCACCTTGTAGGGCTGGGACAATAAAACCTCTCCCCTGCTCTGCTCTGTCACTTGCTCACAACGGGGCAGAGCAGAGCTCACCCACTGTCTTCCACTCCTCCACGTCCCTCAGCTTGCAAAGATGGGAAGCATCACTGGGACTTGCCCAGCAGAGCCTCCTCCAGTGCAGGACTGGGCAACTACCCCAAGCAACACCAGGGATCCAGCTGGGACACCGACTTCTGCCAGCCTCCTGCCTGTCAGAAGGCAGGGTGAGAGTTGTACTGCCCTGGGGAGAGTAGGGCCATGGCAGCACAGCAGTCCTGGGGAGACAGCGAGCCTTCAGTCCACCCAAGTGTGCTGCAGAAGAGGAAATGATAAGCCCGGCCCTGAGCCTTTTTCTCCATAGAAGTGGTCAGAGAGACTGAACAACAGGACGGGGCAATCAAAGGTAGAAGTAAAACACACCCATGGTGACAGGGAGGTGCCACTGTGCACCTTTTCCAGTAATTGCTGAAAGCAAAGGAAGTATGTGAAAAGGGCAAAAGCAGATGGAGGTGACTCAGGGACTTAGAAAAATAAACAATGGGTGTTCCACAAGGATGAAAGGGAAGAAAACAAATGCTGGAAAGCAACGCCCAACCTACCAGTGTAAATATCAGCCAGGAGCTCACCTGGTAGGACGGCTCTGCAGGAACCCGTGGTGCTGCGAAGGCCACGACTTCCCAGGAGTCACCGAGGCTTTGCCAGAGGCAGAAAGAAGTTGGGTGGTGGAGCTGCAGGCACTGCCAGCCCTAGTGTAGGTGGTGGAAACCTCCCTTGCTTCCTCCCTTTCCACTCTCTTCAGAGAATTAAGTTGACAGCTCTCAATGAACTTATCTGCCCCCCAGCAATCAGATCTCTCACCTGCTTTTAGGCTCATTCTGCCAGCGTTGCTGCTTGCTGGTTATTGCTTCTTCGAGCAGCTGGAACAGTCCTGCATGCCCAGGTCCAGATGCAGGAGCTGTAGGACAGATCTGCCAACCGCCACCATGCTTGTGACAAACTCCCATGAGCAAGTGACAATGGATCCCCATCTCAGCCTGCCTTGGGGACAAGCACTGCCGCCACGGGCAGCACCTGCAGCTTGGCCTAGCCTGTCTGCTGCTCCCAAGCAGCTCACACCAGGCTCCCAGGCCGGACTGGTGGCAGCCAGGCTGCTGGGCAGTCCAAATCCCTCCCTGCAGGAGCGAGCTCAACACTGTGCCATCCCCACTCACCAACAAACAGGGTCCCAGAGGAGCACTGCCCCTCTCCTACAGGGAAGCTGTGTTGGATGCTCCTCTTCCCAGAGCTCTACAGCACAATATAAATGCTGTGAGGGGCTTGCTGCAGCCTGGCAAGGCTAGGGCAGGCAATCACCCTGCTGCAGATTCTGGCTTTGTCCAAATGCTGTCTCTCATAGTACCAATAAACCTCCAGGAATATTCTCTGGCTCCGTAGTGGAATAGTGGCCCAACCACGCAGGCTTGGCAACTATACCCTGTGAAAATCAAGGACAGTGATAACGTGGTATCCCTCGTTCTCAATATACATATAAGAAGCCACAAACCTGCTGGGAGCAGAAAGCAGGGGTGGCTGTCACTTCCCAGTTCTCTTCTTGGGAAAACAGTCAGTGTCCAGAGACTATGTAGTGCTCACACTGTGACAGAAGCCAATACTGAATGCTTGGAACTGCACCCAGAGAGATTTTTTCCCCCCTGCTCCATCATCAGCCCTACTAGTGAACTGTGCAAGCTATTCCTCTTTTATACTGGTGATTTTGGTCTTCCCTTTCCAATTCTAAGCACCTCTTTGGTAAACCAAGAACTTTTGCTGAAATCTCTTTTAAAAAAGGGTACCAGTTTCAGAGAGATCAGTGAAGCTCCCAATGCCACTATAGGCACAAGGCAGGAAGTCAGAAATTACTTTGCTCATGACAATGAGAAGTCTTTAGAACAGCCTCTCCAGTTCACTCCAGCAAAATTATAACCACTTTGGTACAAAGCAATTATTTATTTCATCTTTCCCTTTACTGTAGGAGAAATGATTTTTAACCAAGCCCAAACTCACTTGCATTCAAGTGGATTGTTAAGCTACAGATGTCTCCTGATGGCAGCAATTATTTCCAGTAACCTTAATGAGCTTGCTACATTCCTTAGTTATTGTTATGAAAAGTTATATGAAAAACTTTGCCGAATACTGCAGAGCTCCCAGGGGAATTACTTCTTGATCTGTTCTGGTTTGATTAAAGGGAATGATTGTTTCCTTTCTTAGCAGTACTTCTCAAGCTCTTTGCGGCTCATTTCCCTTGTGTCTTTTGCTGGCACTTTTGACAAGTCTGACCCAATTTTTCACACAGGTCTTCTTTTTCAAACGTTTCTGTCTGGTTTTGCTCTCCCTCAATTCTCCAGTGCCTTTGCTTGGTTTTTTGCATACTTCTTTTCCTCTCTTTTCCAGTGATTGACTCTGGAACATACAGAGTCTCTGTTTTTTACTTACAACAGGGACTCGGTGTCTATCAGAACTCCATGGGATTTTGAGGTTATTGCTACAGTTTGTTGCAGATATAAGAAACCTGTGTCCTTACACTGGAATTTGAGGAAAAGCCTCCTTGCAGTGCACAGAAAATAAGGATCTCCTTGAAACATTCAACAGAATTTACAGAATAAACTAAGACAACTAAGCACAGCTTTCCATGTCCTCTCCTCTCTCCTGTGCCTTTTTATCCAAAATCCATGCATGCTATACAACAAGCAATATTATCCAGGGAATAAAGAATTTCATTCCATTCCAAACCAAAGGATCACTTTTAAAAAAAGATCTGTATTTATTGTGTTTATACTCCCACTCTATTCCTCCTGAAGTCTCCTACCATAGTCAAGAGGTGCACAGAAAGCATGTCAGTGGTTATGACTGCTTCTCATGGCTTAGTACGAATTTCAGGAGCATCAAAGTTCATAGGAACATGTGAACTTTCCTTCAGAATCACAAGCAATTACGATTAAACTCGAGTCAAACAGATTCTTGCCCTGCACAACACATGGAAAGCAGCCAAAGACTCCAAGTGCTAGTTCCTGATCAAGCAACCAAAACACCACAGTTCAGAGAAGCATTCAGTGACAATTCCATTTTTCTGACATCGGAACCAAAGGAAGGCTTAGGACCACCTTCCACACAAGCAATTAGAACAGGTAAATGTAGCAGCTTTTGAGCTTCCCAACCAGTCCCTGACCATCTTCTAACTCAAACACACATAGCTGGCAGGGTAACTTTCAACAAAGCTTGTTTTGCAGGAACTGCTTACTTACTGAAACAAACCTTTTGTGGAAATACGCTGTTTCTGCTAAAATATTTCAAGCCCTGGGATGGCATTTCTGGATGAAACCAGCAAGACAAAGGAGCTGGTCTGATAGCTCAGCAATGTGGTGAGACTGGCAGGGCTAGAATTTAGGTCTGAGAGCTCAGATTACCGAGTAGCCTAGCATGCAGCCTGCGAACTGTCTTGCAGTGCCTTTTCTGCTCTGCCTTTGAATAAAAACAAATAAAAAAGCCTTGATTTCTTATTGTCAAACAGCTCTTGGCTTCCAGTCACTCTGTGAGCAAAGCGCAAGAAGAAATTGAGTAGCGAAAAGTAAGGAACTTGCTCAAGCTTGCAGAATCCTCAAAATAATGTCTGGACCCTGGTGGTCTCCAATCCGACCTCCCATGAGGAGAAGGACTGCCACCTCCACTACAGCAGGTCACATGTGGCTTCATTCAGCCATGTCATGAACATCAAGCAGAGATGCCCACCTGTTGAGGTACCTGTTCTCCTGCAGCATCACCCTCCAAGGGACATCATTATTCCTCATATTCAACCTCCCGTGTGGCAATCCATGACCACTGCCACTTGCCATAATGCCTGTGGCCCCCACAACAGAGAGTCTGGTTCTGCCATCTCTATGGCTCTTCTTGAAGCAGTTGTACAAGACAGCTACTGGATCCACCTTCACTCTCTCTTCAGGCTTGACAAGTGCCCTTGTGCCAAGGACATCTCTGAACCAAAGGATGCCTCCCCCTCCTTTTGATGTCCAGACACACTCTGCCATGAAGACAAAAAGTCTCTACAGGAAGGGTAAGCAGAGACATCTTGCATGATGGACTGAGTCTTGGCATGGGTGGCAGCACTTCCTCAGCTACTTTTTCCACTAGAGAGTTTCAGTCTCCTAATACGAGCCAGCAAATACTATTCTGTTTTGGGGAGTGGTGTGAACTCTGCTCTCAAAGAAACATTCCTTTCAGTTCAAGCTTTGGCATTTTAAACGAGTGCAATTATATGCACTGGAAATGCTACTGCAACATGAAGGCTAAAAATAACAACACAAAATGCCAGGAGTCACTCACAAGAAAAGTTCCTGGAAGAAATGCCCACTCACCCACACTGCATAAGCATAACACTGTCCAAGTGAGAGCTTGCATTTTGAAGCCAGATAAACAGGCCACAATTCACTCTTTGTTATACTGCCAGAAGTCTGCACTCACGAACAACTATATCAGCACTAGAAGTGGCACCATTTGGAAACTCTCTGATCTGCATCAACAGGTAGGTCCCCAGTTACTGTTTGATACAGAGGCAATTACTTATGGGTGTAAGTTTGTACCTACAAATGCTACACCACTCCTAGTTTATACCACAGAATGTAAACTTCAGGAGAAACATGTGCAGTACAGGTTCATGGATGCTCTTAAGAACTAATACTGTCTTTCTTCATGAAAAAAAAATTTGAATTTTAAATTTATAGCCTTCACCTGACAATGACAGCATCCTGAATATGCTGTGCTTTTTAAAATGCACTGAATGCTCAGACTTCAGTAAAAAAAATTTATTTTCAATATAAAAGTGCCAAAATATTCACCAACATTGTAATCTATTCAGCAACCAGCTTACTCTAGTAATCAAAATTGCAAGCATCTTTATTCACATTTTTAAATCAAATTCCTTTCACATGTTTCCACAATAACCCGAGTCCCTCGAAAGTGGGAAATTTGCATTTCGATTGGCTGCTGTAGTCCATATGTCCAAGTTCATGTAGGCACGGAAAGGGTTAAACCTCGGATAGTATTCCTGCTTACACATAACTGCCTGGTTCTCCACATGGGTTGAGTGTTGAGTCGTGGCACTGACGGGGCAGCAGCTTTCATAAACATCACTCTGAGGTGCCCAGATGGAACCAAAAAGTCCAGACATTGGAGACAAGCTTCGGGTGCTTGAGAGGTAGGGCTGCGGAGCAAGATAAAACCAGCATGGGAAACTGCAACACGGACCATTTGCCAAAGAAAATCTGGAAATGCTAAGTAGTAAACAGGAAGGAGGAAGCAGAATTTATGCAGAAAACTTAAGAAATCCACGAGTAGAAAATTACACAGGAGTTTACAATGAAATATGGCTGCCAAAAATATTACAGCAGGTTTTTTTTTCTTTTTTTTTGTGTGTGTGCGTATGTTTTTAAAGACCCCTCACTGAATGAAGCCATATGAGCTCCTCCCTGCACAGCACAGATATCACTCTAGACAACAATACACTACTCAGTTCTGGTCAGACTGTTAAGGAAAGCAGAGGAGAAATGGAAGACACACAAAGATCACCATGCATACTTTGAGAGTTAAAATGAAAAGAGAAGGATGCCTAGAAATGACAAGAAAAAGGCTGAAGTATGCTTCAGTCCAGAAAGACTGTGCATGCTGGGAGCAGAAAGGGATATTCAGCGTGAAAAATGAGACTATAATTGGGAGCTAGGGAATTTAGCTAGAAAATTTTGAGAGCTTATAAAGAACCTCCTGGAGGGCAAGATGTGTTAGTCTGCAAGGAAGTCTCTCAGTGAAGGTCATGGAAGTCTTGGGACTTTTAAAACTGAATGAAACATTGAAATGTATTGTGGAGAAAAGCTCGCCAGGGAAATGAATTGAATTATCTAATGCATTTTCCAATCTCTACCTTCTGTGTTTCCTGGCATTCCTGAATAAAATATGAAATAAAGCCATGTTTATTTTAGGAAAAAGTCTTCTACCAGTTCTGCCACTTTTTAAAACACTAAAAAAAAGAGTTTTCATGTTTACAGTTTAAAATATTTCTTGCTTTATTTGGTTAGTTTTATTCAAAATAAACCTACAGTATATGAAAAAAATCAAAATTCTAAAATAGAGGATTTTGAAACATGAGCTGAAGAGGAGGTGGTTACAAATAAAGACCACCTCGAACTGAAGTTACTACACTGCGCTATGGGATGACATAAACATGGCTAGTCTGGAGTGTAACAGGCCAAAGTCAGAATTCTGAAATCTGCACAAATCCAACTTAAATCATGTGGATTTCCTAGCAAAAAAACCTTTCTTCCTGTCAAAGTCACTGAGAGCAGCTGTCCATTCAGCTTTTCAATTTTCAAATCTCTCTGGGTTTTGCTGTCAGCACTTTTTGGGTTTTACCCTCAACTGGACATGTGGATTTTGATAGAAAAAAGTCTCAGTACACTACATAAGCCCAAAATGTTTTTCCATATGTAAGCTGATTTTAGTCAATTTTCAGGCAAAGGATCATCTTAAAATTTTGCAGACAAGGTCGGTACCATCCTTGACAAACAGCTGGGAAAAACCTGGGCTACCAACGCCAGCATTAAATACATACATCAGGCTACTTAAAAGATTCATGAAGAACATGGAAGCAACAGGTAGGGAAAAGACAGCAACACACTAGGACAGCTTTGAAGGAGCATGTGAAGGCAGAGACTCACTGTGACAATACTCACTGTGGAGTTGACGTAACTGGCAGGCTCCCAGGCAGGTGGCATGTTGGGAGGAGCATTCCAGGTGGAGGGACAGTTCTGGTCAATGAAGGCTGTATTCTGCACTGCTGCAGTACCTGGGAAGCCACTGGGGTAGTTCATGTTTTCTGCAATTAATAAAATCAGAAAGACAAACTGAGGCTTTTACAATATAAACACCACTAACATTTCTGTGGAGGAACGTTCAATCTTCTCGAGAGCGAGCCAGGCTGGGACAGACCTAATCCTTCAGTGTCTTCAGGCACTGTCAGGGTAGCATAGCAGCAAAGCATATAAATTTCTGTCAACAGGACTACGACTCTGTATTAGGGACCCACTAACAAATTGTTATCAGGAGGACAGCATAAAGACTTGGCAATCCCTCTGCTGGAGAACAGAGTCTTTATGAGACAGAACATGCATGGCAGAACCTACCCAGGCCTCACTGCCAACATGTCTGAGCTCTAAGCACCCAAGGGATCACTGGTGCTGCCTGGGATACTGCAGTCTGACCTTTAATTATTACTTAGGTAGGTAATGCTAAAGAATTCTAGATTGCTGCCAGTGTGCTTTCCAAGCCAAGAAACTCTAGCCTGGAAAGATAATTGGTCACAAGAGGCCTTGCATTTCACACACTGGAAGGCAGAAGCCTGCCAGAGGGGAAACAAAGAAAATTGTGCAAAAAGATATGTGTAATACTGTAGACACAAGCATTTCTCTCTATTCCCTCTGAGAGTCCTGCATACTGCCTTTTCAGGCTCAATAACTCTATACAAAGGCCAATCTTCTCATCCACCACATGCAGTCATTGTTTATTACAACAGAGCACTCAGCTGGAAAATGTAAAGTCCACTTAAACAATGAACACACGTGTATGTGTATAGACCAGCTCAGCCTTTTGTTCTACAAAAGGTGAGAGTAAAATAACCATGCTCTGTGGTAATTCATAAGCTTTATTTCATCTTACCTTCTGGGAAAGCACCATATTCATTCATCTCTAGCGGACAATACATGTTGGAAAACTGGCTGTCACAAGCTGCATTCCAGTCAATGAAGCTGTCCCAAGAAAAAGAAAAATCTGCTGTCAGAAACAATGTGCGGAACTTCTGAAAATTATTTAGAAATACATATTTAATGTAAAGCTGTTGGATGTAAAATGCCTGTCACTGATCGTGAGGCTTTTCACATTCCACTTGTCAATTTTGCCAGTATCTACTCTGCGCCACTACATAATCACAGCAATCTCTCTCTCAGAGATCTTTTTCCTCTGGGAAAATGAACAACTTGTAATGATGCTACCAGAGTACTGCAATGACTAACTGAGTTCAACTTTTTCCTCTATAAAATAAAAATAACTGTACTTCTTTCCCACAATCATGGATAATGTGATTTGAGGTAGAAGACATAAGACATCCCAAGCATTCGAATGCTTGAGAATAGCAATTAAAATGGAGATTTCTATTTCCTATTTTCCCAACCACATGTGCTAAAGTCCTGTTAAACACTGCATTTTCTAAGCGACACATGGATTTTTAGGGATTATACTCCTTTAATTAAAATAATTTCAGAATTTCAAGAAGATTTTTTCAAAAGTAATTCCTGAAGACATGTCAGTATTAAAACAGGCCCTGCTATGCAGCAAGTTTGAAGTAGTCCAAGCCTGGATCCAGTCTGCACAAGGTAGGCATATAAATTCAAGATTTCAAAGCTGCCCTACTTCAATTTTACTATTCAGCCAAGCAGCTATCCTAAGTTATCACTACTAAATACCAATAAATAACTGTATGGATGTGCTTGTATTTTTGCATGTAAAGTTCCAAACAAGATAGGTGTATAAAAACAAAGTCACAGAATGGGTAAGGCTGGAAGGGACCACAGTGGGTCACATCTGGTCCAGCCTCCCTGCTCAAGCAGGGACATCCCAGAGCACATGGCACAGGATTGTGTCCAGACAGTTCTTGAATATCTCCAGTGAGGGAGACTCCACAACCTCTCTGGGCAACCTGTGCTGGTGCAGTCGATTTCACAGTTAAGAAGTTCTTCCTCATGTTCAGGTGGAGCTTCCTGGGCATCGGTTTCTGCCCATTGCCTCTTGTCCTGTTGCTCAGCACCACTGAGCAGAGCCTGGCTCCATCCTCTGACACCCTCCCCTCAGATACTGACAGACATTTATGAGGTCCCCTCTCAGTCATCTCTTCTCAAGTCTGAACAGACCCAGCTCCCTCAGCCTTTCCTCATAAGAGAGATGCTCCAGGCCCTTGACCAACATTGCAGCTCTTTGCTGGACCTGCTCCAGGAGCTCCCTATCTCCACTGCACTGACTGTGGAGTCCAGAACTAGACACAGCACTCCAGATGTGGCCTAAGCAGGGCTGAGCACAGGTGCAGGATCACCTCCCTTGCCCTGCTGGTAATGCTCTTCCTAATTCACCCCAGGATACCATTAATCTTCCCGGCCACAAGGACACCACTGGCTCAGGGACAGCTTGCTGTACACCAGGACCCCCAGGTCCTTCTCCTGTCACTTTGAATGACAGGATACAACTTGAAGAACTGGCCATATTTCACTGCTATGTGGTGGCAGAGTAGTTTGGTGGCTCACTAGTTTTTGGCACATCTTTCATTAGTAAAATTTGCTGTGTGAGCAGTGTAAAATACAAGAATTAATCAATTTCATTACGAGAAGATCAACCCAAATATACACAGAGCCTGAAACATACCAACTCGTATTCCTAAGCCACCTTTATACTGGAATATTTGTCTTTTTATAACAATGTCTGTTCATGCCATTTAACACAACTGAACACTGCATAACACACCATGTGGCATACAGAAGCTATGCATTTAGCAAGAGGGCAACAAATTTCAAAGCCAGGCCCTCTGCCTGCAAAAGGAGTGAAAGGAATTAAGAGCTTTCTAAAAGGTATTTCATTAAACTTGAAGTTCTAGAATATCTATATATGAACAGGAACAGCAGTGAATTGGTCTTAGTAAAATTAATCCCGATGTACTCATGGAAGAGCATAAACAATTAACAATTAACTAAAGTTGAAGTGGCAGAAAGACTTTTATTTTAACTATCATCTGCCTTACACATATTGTGAGTCAAGTACAGCCCTCTGCATTACAGAAGCCTGAAGAAAGCATTATCTGTACTTTTTACATAAAACATAACTTGCCTGTTGTGGACAGAGGGGGTTTCTTGGATCATGCATGGTATATTATTCTCAAGGTTGTAGTTTAAGCTGTTTGCCACGCAGACTGGCTGGGCAGGCCACAAGTCTCCTGTTGGGTAAAGACCTAAAAAGGAAAGCGGAATGAAATGCAGAGCAACAGAGACTCCACAGATTCTGTCGCACAGACACTTCATTCTCAGATCCCCAGTAAAGACTGTCTGCTAGAGAAAAAAATCCAGAGTTACTGAGCAAGATTTTTTGTGATGAAGGTCTGTCTTTAAACATATCTCAACATTTGTATTTTTTAAAGAAGATATATATATAAGACTTGAACTGAGAAACTGGAATTCAACAAAACAAGGCAAGAAGTTCCTACTGAGGGTCCGCAAGCATTCAGCTGCCAGCGGGAAGGTGGCACACTTCCACACAGCAGGAGAGACAGCAGGGATGCAATCCCCATTGGCCTCCTTGTCCCTACCCCTCAGTCAGTAACCACCTCTGCAGTCCAGCCTCTGCAGTCCAGCCACACAAATAAAGCAGGAACAGGGTCAGGTTTCTAATAGACTGGAGCCATTCCTGACCAGACAATTTGTGAACTCATCAAATGCTGTATTCAGCCCCTAGGGCAGACGGACTTAGAGCCCTGACTGCCCACAGATACTTGCTTTTTATCAACTCTATGAGAACTGGCAGCTGGACAAAGGAAAAAATCCAAATTGGCAATTTCCGTAAGACAATGGTTGCAAAGTTGGCTCTATTCCATTATTTCACATGATACATATTAATATTGCTACGATGGAAAAAGGTAATCAGCATTTGTATCCTATCAGACACAGGTTAAACCTACACCAGAAGGGCAGGGAGTGCTGCTGCCCAAAGAACGTGCCCTAACCAGCTTTCAAACTCCACCTCACCATGTAGCATGATGCCTTTATGAATCCCACTCAAAAAGCTAATATCACTTCCCTCTGAGATACAAACAATGAAAACTCAAGAATTTTAACAGCTCTACACAACCTCATTCATTACTGCTTTCAAAGAGAGCAAGTCCCAACTGTGGAAATTTAGAGAGAAAAATGGTCATGTTTGATTTGATGCCAAGCTTCACTTTAACACAGCAAGCAGTGCTCTTGATGTCCCAACTGCATTGCTTCTGGAGATTAATCTGTCCAGAGCAAGAAGATGAAAAGAAGAAAGAATACCTAGAACACGAGCTGAAAGCTAAATGATGTCTTCACACAGAGAAGATGCAAAAATCATCAAGGTTATAAGCAAAAACTGTCAAGGTTTTAAGCCTTCATTTGTGAATTTTGCACTTAACTTGCTTAGAAGCAAGTTCTAGTAACAAGGTGTCTATCAAGCTGGTGCATGCAAGTGTTATTAGCAACATCACTAAAACTGCCTGACAAAGTGTGAAAAAAACAGCTTCAGTTGTTAATACTGACCTTTGTTTTTGTCAGGATCTGCAGCTATGTCAGTGAAATTAGGACATAAGGTTTCAGGATATTGGGGGATGCTGTTCATGTCTCTGCTGAATGAAAAGAAAATTTCGTTTCTTAAGTCTCATAATCCAAGCTATTTCAGCAGAAATACACAGAGTTGTAAAAAATATTCTAATGACCATTGCGATTGCTATTGCTTTCCCACTGTCCTGATTTTTCTTATTTCTGAATTACCACTGTGCAATTTTAAAGGGTTTTTTTCCAATTAAAAGCCAGCTACTTATCACACATGCATAAATAAATAAAATTAATACACCTTCTTTACCCCATTTTCATTATACAAGTAGCAACCTACTGCAAATTAATTCAACAGCTCTTCTCTAAAACTGGAAAACAAGCTATAGTTCATGAAGATCAGTAGGACCTCTCATAATGTTAAAGCAACTTTCAGGTAAGTTCACTTTTATGTCCATGAAGACACATAGAGACATATGAGCATGAATTTGATATTCATCAAAACCCATCAAAGAAACTAGTCAAAATGAACAAAAGGAAACATTTTCAAGCACCAGAATCCCAAAGGAAAAGGACTGGATTATTTCTCCTAGTGAAAACAGAGAGTGATAAATGAGAAGCGAAACAAGAATTCATAGTAATACAAATTGTAGATGCTATCTCTACTACAGTAAAGAGGGAGAAAAGAATGTGAGGGAGGGAGGAATCAATTTTCATGCTGTATATCCTAGGAGAACATTATTCCCATTAAAAGAATAGCAACAACTTGAAAGTCTTACTCCCACCTTTTTTTTAAAAAACCATTAGTACTTTAATACAACTAAGCAGTAATGGAAATGTAGTAAGTTGCTAGGATCTGGAAGAAGTGAGAGTGGAAAACCAATTTCCATCTATTTTCCAATTGGAAGCTTTTATTGTACTTGTGCAGCATTATCAATTTTGCTTATATCTTTTCATGTACTGAAGAAGATCCTTCTTCCAACTAGTAAGTACAATCAGATGATCATAAAAAATCACAAGATAACAGGTAGGTATTATTTATCAAACTGAGACAAGACTTCAAGTTGGTGGTGTTTCTTTAATGCCTTACAGGTGTAGATTCAATTTTTTTACCTGGTATTGCAGATGTTATGAGACAGATTTAGAGTGATAGGAGTTTCAGATGGAAAATCATTTTGTGAAATATTCTCTCCTAAAGAAAAGAATGACTGTGAAAATCAAAGATCCTAAAAAAAAGAAGTATGCACAGAATATACATACACACAAACAGAATCATTGATGGTGTTAATCAAATTTTCTCTCACACTGGATTATCACTAACGGCATCAATTTCAAAGCATGCTACCTAGGTCCATAGTCTTAAAATGTATTTTACGATTTAGAAACACTTAATGGAGAAGTATTAGATTAAGTCTGAATTTAGAATTACTTATTTTCTTTTAAGAGGCATTATAATTTGAACAAACAGAAAAGTCATACACACACAATTTGTTATCTATTAGATCACAGGTTCCGATACATCACACACTATCATTTAGTAATGTAAAGTTCTATACATACACAACTACACATGAAAGTTTCTGCATATTTTTAAATAATTCAAACCATCTTTTTCAGGTACCCAAAGCCGAGTTTGCTGGTGTCACTTCAGCACTTTAAAATTTACTTCTAGTGCCACATCACTCTGGATAATTATGGCGGTGACTTCCAACTACTTTAATGATATTCAGGCATTCAAAAATTGCAGTAATGAACCACAGCTCCCATTTCTCATACTAGTCAAGTGGTTCAGGTCTCCTGGCTACTTTTGCCTCAAATACACCTATCCAAACCCAGCATCCTCAGATCTGAACTGCTTTCACACACTCCTCATTTGTGCATTACTTAAATAGTAATAATATTAAAACAAAATTAAGTGATGAAACAAATTCAAAGGCAGAAATTGCTCTGGCTAGTGACTCTCACTTCTCCCATCTTTCCATGACAACTTATTGTGCACATTCCTCAGTGAGGAACCTGACAGACATCTTTGTCTCCATGAAACTTGTACTACTTCTTGTCAAGTACAAAGTTCTTTAAATCTGTCCTTGTGTGTCTAAGAGGTGCTCTAGAAAAGACAAGTTATGTGCCCCATGCCATGGCAGGCCTTTCCATTCAGCAGGAAGGCTAAAACTCTGCCCACTACTGTGAAGATGTGCTGTTTGCAAAACTTACTGGATGGAAGAAAATGCCTGGTAGTAATCATTGGCTTTTTATCTCCATCTGAGCTGCTAGTACTGCTCCAGCTACCCCAGCTCCCACGACTTGCACGAACACTTCCTGATGAACTTCCACAGTCTGAGCTTGAATCAGAACAAAACTTCTCCAAACACTTCTTTTTGGACCGCTGATAAAAGTTTTCTAAAGAAGATGGAAAAAAAATCCAATCAAAAAACCAAAGCAACATTTAAGAAAGTCTTGTCAGCGAAAAGTCATCTGAAAAATGAATTTCCATGGATTCTCAGAATTTCCTGATGAGAGAGAAAATAGTATTTACTGATGGCTTCAGTAAATAGACCTTAACACAAGGAGCTTCCAAGCTACAGGATATCCCAGTAAAATGAATGCAAGTGAGGATACAGTGCAGCTACAGGCAACAGGCTGAAAGAGGAAGTGTATACTGTCCTTTGAAATATATAGTTAATACTTTAAACATGAAACACATCCTGGCTGCATGAACATGCATACTAAAAGCAATGACAAAATGTTGCAAGTAATGAATTCATAAGTGATAAATTCTCTTATTATCTCATCAGAGATGCAAAGGAGAATCCTATAGAAATTGGTATCTTTTTTCAGATCACCTCTTCCCTAAAGTCAGGGAAAACAGATGATTAAAATCCTGATAGAAAGGCAGGAAGCAGGTACCCAAGCTAGTGGTGTTTTTTAAAAATGGTAACAGTTGCTTCAGTTAACGCTGGCTTTCTTTTGAACACAAAAGCAGACTGTCAGTCTGTCTTCCCTTCACCAAGAACTTATGGGTCATTGCTTCAGACTGATTCATTTTCTGATTTGCACCACCAACCAACCCCATGGAGAAACATGCAGAGCCCTTCAGAAGCGAGCAGAGATTATTCCAGGCACTGCATCATGCCAATCCTGTCGTTTTCACATCAGGGTTCAAAAGGGAGAAAAGCACAGGTCTCTCAAGTAAGGAATACAGCTCTACTGCAACAAAATCCCCATTGCATTTCTTTCCCCGTTTAAGACAACTAAGATTACGTACCTGTTTCTCCCTGTATGGACAAGCTCCCAGCTTTTTGGTCTGCTTTACAACTTTCCCCGTTACTCTGAGGACACCAAGCTCTTATTCCAATATTCGCTCTCAGATCCGGCCTTTCAAATTCACTGCATATATGCTTCAACTCACTCTGCTCAGGGACCCTGACAGAACCACACCCAAAAAAACATGTTTGCATTTTACATTTCATTGCATTTTTCCTTTTCAGGCATTAAACATTTACACTCACACAGCTATCAAGGCAAAGTGCAGGGGAGGCAACAGCTTTGGGAGTCTTATCCCCCAGCTTTTCAAAAAACTTTCCCAAAATGCAATATCCTACCACAAAAACTACTACTACTCAGGGGGAAGAGGCAAAATGACATGTGCATATTTAACTCCATTCTCTAATGCACTTGCAGAAGGCAATCAGATGTTGCAGTGGTAAGCACAGTCTAGCAGTGTACAAAGATCTAGGTAAAAAGAAAAATGTGCCCTGTGTTCATTCCACTGGCATAATTACAATTAGAGCAAAATCACAATCTGAAGCAATCTTAAATTTTTGCTAGTAAAACCGAAGTGAAATATCTGCATCCAGTATCATAATCAGAGAGTATTAAGGAAAAATGACTAAAAGCCAGCTGCAAAGTTTCTGCAGAAAGGGAATGGTTCCATCTTAACTCAGAAAGTAGCAACTGCTGAGCTGGTTCAAGGAACAGACATTGAACTTCGGTATTTCACTGCTGGTTTTTTATCTTTCCTACCTACAAAGGTGTGCATCCAGCCAAGATTTACACATGTGCTGACTTCCCACAAAATGAATAGAAATTTGTGTACGATGAGTTATAACAGCACTTTCAGATTTACAATCTCCTTTTAAAATCCACTGACCTCAACAGAACCACTCGCAATAAAAATTAAGTCTGTGAAGGCTTTGTAGGATTGTGACCTTAATTCAAAGGGCTGGGGGAAGGGAAGGAGGAGGATTTTTCTCCCCAGAAGTGTTTCTATTCTAACAGCAGCTGGTAACTAGTATTTTTTAATAATCCAAACAATTTAAAATATATTAAAAAATTATTTTAAAGTAATTTACAACTGATTTTAAAATGTATTAAAACAATCCTCAGGGGGAAAAAAAGTAACTTTCCACAGTGCCCACTCGATATTCTTTAGAACCTAGTGCTGCTCTAGTCTTTTTAATTCATTACAGCAAAAATGCAAGCCGCTGTCTCCTTTCTACACATTTCTCTTCCAAAACTGGTAGAGCACAAAATTCCGCCAGCAACTCAATAAGGCAGATGACTCTCCTGAAGGTGGAATCATTTCAACAGTTTTATTTTACTGTCTTCACTTAAGAGAATAGCTGACTGGAACTTCTCCACACAGTACACAATGGGAAGGAAGCTAACCACCCAAACTTCAGAGACAGCACCTTCCAGGCTCTAACAGAGAGCTACCACTGCTATGCAGAATGGGGTGCCTCTATATAAATGCAGATTTACAAATGGAATGTTTTCTTTTTTTTTTTTCTTTTTTTTTCCTGGTGATATTTAGTACTGCACGTTCCTAGAAATAAATGCTCAGGCCAGGATTGAAGTGTGTTTATTTAAACAGATAAAGCAATCCTGCCTAACGTACTACGCAAAACCTGTGGAAACATTACAGCAACTCTGGGTTTCTTAACGATTTGGTGAGGCAATACATACCTTGCAGATATATTTACATTCTTCTTCTTATTTTTTCTAGATGTTCTATTTCTATTCCAATTCATATTCGGTACATTCCCTTCCTTTTTCTCCTGAGGTTTCTTCTTCCTATACGCATCTTCTTGCTAAAGGCAAAAATACAAGCTGAGACAATATGTACATTATAAAATGAACTTAACTTAGTCAATGAACTCCATTGGATTTTTCTAGCTAAACTTCTCTGGACAAAATGACCTGACCCAAATGCATAGTTACTTCATGATTTAGTGGCTTTCCATAGCACATCCTCTTTCCAGCACCATCAATTTAACCAGCCTTTCCAAGACTCTGTCCATCAAGACAGCAAGAGATGATGAGAGACAAATTTTTGAATTCCCAAACTTAGCATTTTCCCCTTCACAGCATCTAGCTCTGACTTTCAGGGAAATAAAAAAATGGAGGGAGAAAAAGTAAAGCAGTCAATAAAATTCCCAATGTGCTAAAAACAAAAAACATCTGCCAGATTTATGATCAGCTTGTGTGCAAGTTCAGCAGCAATAAATCCTCCCTTTCCTCAGCAGCTGGGGGCATGGGGGAAGGCATTCACTTGAATTACAACTGAGGAAATTATGGAGTAAGTTACCAACAAATACTAGTCATTTAAAAATATGCAAGAAGCAAACTGAGCACCATCAGCCACACATGGAAAGAAGTTTATAACAACAGCTCCCAAAGAAAGACTAGACTGTGTCTTTTCTGACATATTCCCTGAGCAATGTAAGCAATTCTTCCTTACACCTTTTTGCCATGGCATTTCTATCCAGTACACAGAATACAAACATAATCCAGATTCTCAGGTTTACTAATCACCTGATGAAGTTCTTTTAGTGTTTTATGCTGCCTGCAACAAGGGTACTGTCTGATGTGGTTATCATACTGAGAAACCAGGGGTGAAGAACTATCCTTCTGAACAACTTCCTAGTCTTTTAAGGGACTTCTGCCTGCTGTACTCTCAAATGCACTTTTCTGATGCAAAGCCCTGGGTTTGGAGATCAGGTCTGCAAATGAAGGCCTATATGCCCACCTCTCCTCCAGAGAATGTTCCCACATCATTAGTGTGGCTGACAGCTGGCAGTAGATTCCAGTACGCTTGTGCCTGCTCTGACAGTAACAATCTCTGGCTGTGATACGGCTGGTTTGATTTTTACCCAAACTGTTCATCATTCCATAAAGCAGCATTAACACACAACGGATGTGGGACAGCACATCTGCATACTTCCTCATTCACCTGATTTACAGTATTTCACATCTGTGACTCTACATCATAGTCCCTACATACACATACATACCTATATATGCAGATACATATACGTACATAAACCATAAAAAGGTAATTTTAAATTAGAAAAGCAGAAAGATCACAATACAAACCTCAGAAGAAGTAATCTCCTCTTTTGCACAGCACGGAGTCTCTTCCTTAGGCCCCTTATTAATCTTTTTCTCTGTGGAAGGCTTTAGGTTGATCTGCTTTTTTAAAGTCTCGCAGCTTTCTGTTTCATTCCTGAGAGGCACTTGCTGGCTATTCCCTACAATTAAACAGTAACAACAGTTTGCTTGGGAAGAGGAGGGGCTCCCAGTCATAACCACATACCTTTCTTTAAAAACAGACTTGTGTTGCCTTCCAAAACACTAGCAGACTAACCTCTAGGCTGATGATACTGAAAATTTCAAAATGAAAAGCTAATGCTCTGTAAGAATTCTTACAGCAGTTGCAAAAGGTAGCTTTGTGTCGGTTCACGCTCATGAGCACACCACTCCCAGCGCATGCATAGATTACCCAAGTCCTGCTCATCTCATCTGAATTCGAGCTATTTGGGGCTCAGCCATGAGTCTGTAAGGCAGAGTCTGAAGCTAGAGAACACTGGGCTAAAAAACAAACAGGAAAAAAAACCCTGCAAGCTGAGTGGGGAGAAAGGACAGCCTTTACTTGGCTCTTCACACCTCTGAAGTGCCCTCTAAATTCAGTATGAGGACAAAGGGAAGTCATCCTTTCTCTAGGATGGGTTTCACATTAAATATTCTTTTACTTGAGAGGCTTGTGAGGAAGAAGAATTAGTTTGATCTAAGAGTCCAAAAGACAACGCTTCAAGAGGAAGCCTGCCTCAAAAACCAGCTGAGTTGCCCAGTTGAGTCATGTTCCTCTGCCTGGGCCCTGCCAGGACAGGACAGAACTAACTTGGCCTCCGATGGGTTCCATGTATCTCAGAGACCTGCAGTACACCCACAGTGATCTGCTGCCAAGGCTCTCAGCTGCTCTGCACAAGAAATATCTTGTGAACTGATATTTTAACTGAATATTACTGAACTGGCCTTCTCAGCTGGGGAAGGCACGCCCTAACATTTTTACAGTTTCCTATCAATCAGCTGCAACACCCCAGCTCTGAGTCACACACTCTCCCCTCTGGAGGAAGCAGCCATGAGGACTGCAAAAGGAGCACATGTGAGTGAAACACCAGGCAAAGGAGACTGCCAGAGCGCTAAAGAACGCTCTGCTGCTCTCCAGCATACAAACATGTGAGTACCCAAGGTCTTGAACTCCCTGTTTGCACAAAACCAAGTCTGTAACTATAATCAAGATACAAACACTGCAACATGGTACTTTTTAGACTTAACATACCCTACTAAACATCTTGAAACACAGAAATACTCACATACCTAATAGTGCAGAAAACCACAACTGCTAATAGACAACAAGGGAGATTACCTTTAGTGCTTTACTACTGAATACACTGAATGATCTCCTAATTCAAAGCAAAGAATAAACAACACTGCATTTTAGGAGCACAAAAAGACTCTCAAAATACCTTGTAAGAATGAGTGAAACTATCCTGCCTTCACCTGAGTGTGCACACTTGTACTCGCTATAGCTCACAGATAACAACATAACAGGAAGCAACGACCCTGTGGTAACAACTACACAAGACAGCAGGGCCTGAAACCCCTCTCTGATGGCTCACTCACTAAATAAACGCTGCCATAGCTACAGCAAATGACAGTTTTCACTATTCAACTACTTTGCCAAGTGCCTCAGTAACACCAAGCTTCCATAGGATATATTTTCCTATCCTGCTTTTGATTCCTCCCAGGTGTTTTTTGCTGTTCTTAAAATTTTGGATTGTGAAGCTAAGAGGTAATAGTTCACAGGCAGCTTAGTCCCACAATTTCAAAAAAAGAAAAACAAGATAAACAATATAGCTAGGCAATTACCAAGAGAAACACTGATCTGCTGATTCCTATGAAATATAAGTTCACATTATTCTGACGTCAGGTTTTTGTTATTTTGTGTGGTTTTATCAAAAGAGTTCTGAGTATCTGCTTCTGAATGTGCTTGCTTGGTGACTCAAGCACCATATTTTCAGTGGATCTGAAAATAGCAAACTGGGATCCTTCTGAATATCTGACAAGGGCAATTTGTGTCTTACATGCAGATCTATGACATCAATTATTTTAACAGTTAAAATGCCACAGCACAAGCTTGAAATCTATAAACCAAGCATATTTATGATTTATGAAACAACTTTAAATGCAAGCTGCTTCCTTAGGAATGTAAACAAACAAATCACATGAACACATAAGAAATACCACATCCCCTCGTCCCACGCAAAAGACAAAATCCTGATCACAGTGAATTCATCAGAAGACTTCACTTAGTAATTTAGACTGATAGAATCTGAGAAAAGATTACCACTAATTTTCCTAGAAATTTCTTGCAGTTCAGGCTGTTGTTGAGGTGAATTTCTGGACAAGTGACTTTCAGGTAGCTTCTTTGACATCTTCACAGAACAGAACTCCTGTTCTTTGAGCTCAGCTAGATTTTCTGAAGTTTTAAGGTTAGTTTCCTTAGGAAACATACATGTTTGAAGATCTTCTTTCAGATCACACTCTGAAGAAGTATTTTTAATGAGAACTGTATTTTTCAGTGTACTTTCTTCTTTACCCAGAAAGTCTTCTGGAAGAGTTAAATTCTTGTTAACATTTATGCCATTTGCATATTTCAGAGTTACCCAGTTCTCACTGACAACGTCAGTGCAAATGTCCTCTTTTGGTGCTGAGATTTGGTTCTCTGCAATCTGATTCTGCTTCTCATCAGCAGCTGCAATGGCACTACCAGCTGCTGTGTTTGGTTTCTGCTTACTGTAGTAAACTGAACATTTGTGTTTCTTCTGAGAGTGGCTGTAGGTCGCAGGACTTCTCTTTGCCGCACTCTGACTTCGGCTGGACGAAGTGCCTACAGACAGGAAGCCCTTCCCTTTACCTTTATCTGAGGAACTATAAGAATCCATAAATGACTTGCAACTTCCCCTGCAGAAAAAAAAAAAAGTGGTTTGGGATTTGTTTATCTTTACAAAGCCATCATTAATTGCTCTATGAGATATTGTTGCAAGAAAAGAAGGTGGGGCATATTCAAAAGCCACGAAATTGCTTTTAGGTCTTCAATTTACCACACCAGCTAAGCACATTCTGACTTTAGAGGGAGTTGAGCAAGACTCTTAAGTATTTGCTCAGACTTCCAACACACATGCTTCAGTCAGTAAGTGCCTAACTGACCACTCAAGAGGGTCAGATACGAGAACCATCAATGTATTTTCCATTTTTTCCATGGCTGCCACACATGGTGTATCCTTCACCTTCATCACACAATCTTTACCTTATGTACTACTGTCATACAATTTTAATAAACCCCTGAGTTCCTCCATTCCTCCTGGGTTGAGACGGAAGTTCTCTAAAAGAGGCTGCTTGGAACACTGTCTCCTTTAAACTAGCCCACAGCAATATCAGAACGCAGACAGAAAGCACCACTCCACAATAAACAGGATAGGAAAGAAGTAAAAAAAAAGCATTTTTACTTGTAGGAATCAGAGCTGATTACGTCAACAGAGTTGCTGTTCTGCTGTGGTGAAGCACTAGGATTTGGCCTCTGTCTTGATTTCATGAACTCTGCTAGAATATACTGGGCTTGCTGGAAGGCTATCAGAATCACTCCAAGCAGGGACAAACTGCCAAAGAAAACAACAGATACTGGTGTCTACAACTTTCGAGAATATTCAGTGAAAGAGTTAAAAAGCTTCTAACAACATACATTTTTTAAATATTTTGTTAGCAAGCTTTAAGTAAAAAGACAGACAAAAACTCGAGTTGAGAAAACTCAAAATACAGCTTTAAAAATTATAGTTGTAATAGTGTTTTCCCTTTTTTCCTTATAACCCTTACTAGTTATTAGCTCTATAAAATAAATAATGAACTTTACAAAGAAAAAAATTGAACAAAGAAAAAGTTTATTCTAAAAAAGATAATCTTTGATTTCAAGGTAATTTTGAAGTAAGTCTCACTACAACACATTTACATCATATCATAATATGATACCTATCAGCCTCCTACTCATCCTTGATAGTCATTATTTTGGTATTTATTTAACACTGTCTTTCTTTTCCTAGAGAAAATGCTGGCATAAAAAGAGCTACAAACGCCACCACACTTCCAAACTAAAAATGTAGATGTAAAATATCTTCTCTCTCCATGGTGCATTAATTGCACCAAACATATATGGATCAAAACAAAAATCTTTTTAATTCATCAAACCACCTTCTCAATCATGTAGTGTAAATTTTGTCAGCAGGAAAGCAGAATGAAAAATTCCTGTTTTTTCAGATGCCTATGGTCTCTTTCTGTTGCATCTAGAAGCAGGCAACGTGGTCACTGCTGTTGTTTCATTTGTGCTCTGTTCCCAGTGCCCAAACAATGCAAGCAGTGAGCATGGGGATCTCAGTTAGGGATGCATCAGCACCGCTGTTATCACCATGACATTCACACACACTGCGTCTTGCAGGAACTCAGGGGCTCTGTGGGGAAAGCCTTACCTAACAAAGAGGACAGTGAGCCTCCAGAAAGACTCTTCCCAGCTGGGTCCTGGCACCACATCGGCACACAGCGGTAACAGATGGTGAGGGAGAGTCACGTTGAGTGTGAAGTGGAACTCCAAATCAGCAGCAGTCACCAGTGTGAGCTCACGAATTACCCAGGAAGATGTAAAGTCAGGAGTGAATCTGTCAGAAAAACAGAGATGGTGTTAACTTTTTCATTGTTGGGCTGAATTTAACTTTCTGAAGCCACACTGATACAAAAAATACAAATAATATGACAACAACAGCAATAATAAGCATGAAAACTAATTAAAAAATATTTAATTACTATAAAATAATTATAAAACATTGCCTTGTTATTAATACGAACTATTAATTTATTCATCTAATAATAACAGTTTAATAATATGAAACAACATTATCTAACAATATTTTTTTAAGCACAGTTAAATAAAGTGTCCACTATCTGTTTAAACTGTGCAGGTGGCATTAGGTCACCTTAAATTAGCAAAATATGTGGGTTCATTGTGCCTCTTCACAATACTCTCACTACCGTGACTTGTTTTCCTTTTCTCAAGGAGATGCACATGATCCACTCAGGTTAATCAACAAAAGCACAGCTGTCCAGCATACAGCCAGCATGATTT
The DNA here is from genome assembly GCA_013398015.1 of Oreocharis arfaki. Taxonomy (NCBI): domain Eukaryota; kingdom Metazoa; phylum Chordata; class Aves; order Passeriformes; family Paramythiidae; genus Oreocharis; species Oreocharis arfaki. Next base: position 1,161,112 of record VZRR01005873.1, on the reverse strand, counting down.
CAGAAAGGCCAGGTACTAGGGTACAAAGCTGGAAAGATACGGAAAGCAGAAGAAACAGCAGATTTGTCTCTTCTTCCACTTCCCTGACCCATCTCATTATTCTACTTGATTGCTAGAAGGTATGACTTGCCTTTCCAATCAGTAGACATGAAATTTATTGGATGGGAAACCTCAGTTACTTTAATACAGTGATACTAACTTTACTTTTGCTTAAGTCACAGTATCTTTCACTCAAAAATAGTTTAAAAAGAATCACTTTTAGACTATGTGCAATGTTGGGAAAACATGACTAGATTGTGGTCAGGCTACTTGGAACAAGTTTAGAGAATAACAAGCAAATAAAACATTGTGGCAACTCTTTTGCTTTAATTTATTACTTCATAATGCACTGATAAAAGCCTGTATGCTGCTTTTTAAAAATAATGGGTCATATAAAGAACCAGTATTATATTATCTGTTTGTTAGTGTTATCCTGAGGGAAATGCTTACTAAATTTCCATTCAAAATTTTGTGTGTGGTATGCTATTGGAGTGTCTGTTCCTGAAATTAATTACTTCAAATTTCCACTTCAGTTATTTCGTCAGCAAATTTGTCAGTGCTTACACAATGCTGATCTCTCGTGATGAGTTCTGAGCCAGGAAAAATTCCTGACAGTCTAACACTTCAAATCCATATCCTTGGCAACTGTACCCATTGATTTTCATTGATGAAATTGTTATAGGAAGAGGCCCAATATTCTCTACTTTGAAGTTCTTCGTAATGGATAGAATTTGCTTGCTGTCTTTCAGTTCTTAAAGGAAAAAAAGAGAGCAAATTATTTTACAGTGCATGGAAATTATTTTCTGACATTCATAAATAAATTGCTATTTTTACTAACAATCGAATTTTAAAAAAAAGTGACCAAGATTTAATACAGACTGTTTTGCAGTAATTTATTTCTAAAACTTTTAACTATTTTCAGTCAGAGCTTTGAAAAAACAGAATCTACACTTCTCAAGGCCAAGCTTTTCAGCTTTTACCGTTCTGTTTACGTAATATTAATGTTCCATATAAGTACCAGTGCAGAGCAAAGCAGGCAGCTGCACAACCAGAGACCTGTGTCTCCTTACTCACGTCGTCTGCAGTCCATGAGTGTAGCTTCTGGCACCTTGAATCGAAGGGATCCTCCTGCACCAGGGAGTCTTCCTCCTACTTTAAGCAATTCTTTGGCTCCGAAGCCTTCTACGCTGACCACATCCAGAACGGTTAGGTTGTTTCTGCCATAAAATAAAAATCAAGCTAGCAGCCACTAAAGCACAAATTAGGTTTGCAAAATCACAGCTTTGGTCTCTAGATGCCAAACCAAGACAACAGTGTTTCAGTAAGAGAATCAGTGGCCAAACCTGCAGAGATTTCCCCTAAAAAGAGACAGGATCACTCCCGAACCAGCCACTAGTGAATTTCATACAGCAAAGGAGCAAGTTTAGCGACCACTACCACTGGGTTACAACTGTGCCACCTAGTAAAAATGGTTGCTTCTTCCATAAACTCTCTTTTCCTACACAGATAACCAATGTTTGGCTGCACATAAGACTTACTGGATAAATAACTCCTATCATAATGGAGTTAAGATGAAAATAGCAAAGCCACCCAATGTGTTTCTCTCAACTCAAAACTGCCTCAGTACAGTCTCATGCATTTTATAATCTTCTGACCTCATATCAAGAAAATTAATGACTGAGACATAAGGCACAAACACACTTTAAGCAAATTTTTATTAAATGAGAGGTATTCTGACTTTCAAATTTTGACCATTTGTCTATGTGCCAGGACTTAGCAAATTTGTTTTTACTCTCAGTTGCTTGATTCTCGCTTACAACTAAAACTTGGCTTACCTGATTAAAATAAGGGAAACTACTCTTTTGTAGTCAAGAGGTGTAAAAATCACACCAACTTTTCTGGTTTCCAGTGGCTGTAAACTTAACCAAAGCATCTCAGAACTGCATTTCTCACTGATGAGGTCCTCTTGATGTGCATTCTGTTAAACAAAAAATGCACTTCTTATTCACAGAACACATGTGTGTATAAAGATGTCAATAAAGAAAGCACTGTATCACTACTTAGCACCACATAGGATATTTTTGGCAAGGTGCAGAAACTGCTAACTAACTTGTTATACCAAAGTCTTTCCTTTTGACAACATAAAACATCAGATAAGATTGTTTATTTGAGCAAAAGTTCGTATTACTGCACTTATTACTAGGAATGTATTACTTCATTATTTTAAACAGCTTTTATTTGCTCAGATGGAAAAGAAATTATACAGTGTCTTTCATATTCAAGGAATCTTGAAACACTTCACAACACAAGAACTAACAGTGTACTGACTGCACAGGGAAATGTGGCAACCATTATACCCTCAGCGTATGACTTACAACTTGATTGAAGTGAGAAAGGGACTGTTGGCAAATACGCTGATCATTTGAGTCACTGGAAAGAAGCCAAAGCGAATTCTCCACTATATTAATTGAAAACCAGAACTATCAGAAGGTCACTTAGTCTGGAAATAATGTAAATTTTTGGGTTTTTTTTTTTTTTAATACCATTGCTTACTTTCTGCCTTTAAAAAATGAAAATAGCCCTAAAACTTACTCTTCCAGAACTGGGGAAAGGGGTGATCAGATGCCTATAGCAGTCAAAAAACCCATAAACATTCCAAAATGCGCTCTTGCTTGGTTGTTTCTCAATTCATGAGTGTTGTACTAACAGCTTTTCTGATCTTTTTCAGTTCAAAATGTTTTTATTCTTAGTCTATTTTATGAAAAGTAACACACAAAAACTATCAGAACCTGCATTTAATAGCCAGTATTTATAAAAGCAAACCATGTATGGCATTTTCAAACTTCACCATGCCACTCCCTACAAAGACATGCATGCACTCAAACATGAGCCTAACAATTCACTGCACATAAATTGACTAGGGAAATGATGACAAACGCAAAAATTCAAATATTAACAACTACTGATTTGGTTAACAAGCCAAGATCTGTCTCGTATGTGCTGAATACCTATCTAACCATGCATGTTCCCAATAGCTCTTCAAATCTAATGAAAACCATGAATTGCATACACTGATGTGAAGATCTACAGCTATTTTCCCATTTGGTAAAGAGTATGGTGTGTGGGACTGTGGAAACTCACTCCTACTCCTATGCTACCTTCCCTTTCTCAGAGTGTGCCTACAGGCTAGGATTTATGAACTGCTGTCTCCTCTCTTTTACAACAATTCTTACAACTGTTGCCAGAAAGGAAAGGTCAGCTTTGATTAGCTAGCAAACATACTCTTTTCTTTTTACAAGGTACAAATATTTCATTAAGATCTTAGAGCATATGTGTAGAAAGATGTATCTACACAGGACATTAAAGATGAAGCTGCAGCACGCCCAAAGAGCAAGGAAAAGACATTCATTCTGGGCTTTTGCACAAACCAGAAGTCTAAGAAGAAATTCTCCAGGTACTCTGGATAGTACTCTGGCCACCAGAATATGCCAACATCCCTGATACAGCATTTTCTCTGTTTCTGTCATCCATGATACAACACCTCAGGGTTTAAGCACAGCTCAGCACAAAGTCAAGTGTTACCACACTCATGCAAAAATTAGGCAACAGGAACCAGAGAGAATCATGACATTCAAAAGCTGAATCCAGGAGCTGCAATGGCATGAAGCCGAGAGGTAGAAATCCCGCCTCCCCTTCCCTTGAACCACGCGACACTATTTCCCTCTGCTGAGAGGATTAACAGCCAGCTCCTGACGTCACCGACTCCACAGCCCAATACTTCATGCTCAGCCTGCAGCTAAGGGTGAAGTCCCAACAACACATACACACACACTTGCAGGCATGCATGCACTTCCTACAGCTGTATTGAAAACAGACTCATCAAATGCTGAAAATAACTACCTGCAAAGATACAAACTGGACAAAGAATCAAGAAATCACTGTGAAACTGCTTTAAATTGCTCTTGGGAACAACCCAGAAGCAGCATAGCTAGAAAAAGCTTTCTCTAGTGTGTCAGACCGCTTCTACCAAAATTAGCCATCTTACCCTGTGAGAACATTCATCCATTAGCCTGAATTCGGTGGTTGTGAAATTAATAGCTTGCACATTTATGCCGAACCTAAATAAACCAAAACAAAAAGTTAAGCACTTGAAACCCAGCCTGTCAGAACTGCATTGACTTATTTTTACATGTTGGCATCTGTTCTTAAATCAAGACTACTTTTACAACTGCATTTTGGCAATGTGAAATATGGTGGAAATATGGGTCTGCATTTCAACAGAATACACTGCAAATCAGTTTTATGTGGATTCCACACATTTGGAACACAGACAAACGGCTGGGAATTTTAGGTCTGTCAGTGAAGAATATTGTAAAAGATCACAATCAAGAAATAGAATTTCTAAGCCACACAAACACAAATTCCCTAAAGCTTTTTCTGCTCGCCTAACTGTTAAGAAATAATAGCTATTACATCTCATATAATTTATTCAAATATGCCTCTTCCTGCTCATGATTTGTTTGGGATAAATTCCTATTTTCTATCACATAATTTGTGAATCAAATTCACTTAAAGCAATTGATTTTTTTGCCTAAGTGTAAATTATAAGCATTTGACATTGAGGTTTTAAAAACTGACATAAGAAAATCAACAGGTAAAAGGTAGATTATAGAGGACTAACGGACCTCCAGCCACTGAATTGAAAACTCACTTGTCACAACTGTCTACGACATTAGCTTAAAAAGAACCAGTTAATGGATGTGATTTCTGGTAAACTTAGATGATCTGCAGAAATGAAAGTGTGCAAATACAGAGAAAATGTAATTGCAAACCACTAGAAGGAGTCTATGTGGAAATCATATTTAGTACGCAAACAGATGCAGTTATTAATGTGCATATATACACACAGACATATATATGCACATGCATGTACCTATGTAAAGAAATGAGGTTAGGGAAGCAATTACACAGGGATTGGGACCCCAAATAAGTAAGTTACACCTAAGCACAGGAGTAATCCCACTGTCTATGACAGTCCTACCAACTATAACATTTTTTCAAAGACAAGTGTGACAGTCAGGGCTTATTTTGGTGAACTTCAGCTCACCTCACCAGGCCCCTTTACTGTTCATCTAACTCTTCTCTGGATTTCTCATTAGATCATCTCAATTCTAAAACAGATAGTCCAAAACAATGCAGAAACATTTACTTAGCTGACCCTAAACATTTATGTTGAGGTTCCTCCCTCTGGACCTGCATTTTTCTTCCTGGTTCCTAAGAAAAGGCTAAGAAGAAAACTTTTCCAGGTGGGACAGTTCAAGTACCTTCTTTTCACTGATCTGTCTACAGACTCTACAGCTACCAACTAGCACTGTGAGGAGATACACAACCCGAGCTCTGTAAGTTGTTCACCTCACCTGGGCAGCTTGCACTAAGCCCCAGATCCCAGAAGATGAACAACTATAACTCACATCTGTCAGACACAAACTTGCTTAAAACATGTTCAATTTGTGTTTTATCAATGATGAGGTACATTACAAAGGCATGCACCTTACAGGGAGCTGCCCTGAACACGGCTGTGTCTTCCAAAATGGGTCAGAACATAATCCCCACCTAAGCTACACTTCAAAAAACTAAAAAAAAACAAAGAAGTAACAACCATAAGGCACAGCAAATAAGATCTTTTAAAAGGGAAAACAGTATCCTGAGATAGTTATTACCATTTGTTCAGCAGACTCAGTGAAGCTTGGGGATCAGGGTAGTAAGAAAGAGGCAGAAGCTGCAACGTAACTGGGAAGGATGAAGGGTTTCTTAGTACGAAATATTTTACCTAAATAGTTTGGAGGGGAAAAGAAAGAGTTAAAAACTACATATTGGAGAACTGGTTGGTAAAATAATTCAGCACTGGTAATATGATCTGCATTTTCAAGAGACTTCAATCTGGCTTCTGTCTTAATGCAGTATAATCATAAATGCACAAGACTGCAGGGAACAGCAGGACACGTCACCACAACGTCATAACTTGAAAAATCAGCTAAGACTGCATTTCAAACCACGTGTACAAATACACAGACTGCCCCCGCTCCCCAAACAACCCTTTCATTTGGATTTTGATTTATGCAGGCAGACATGAACAAAGCTCTTGCACAGAAGAAAGTGAAGTTAGTGAGGTGCCACCCTTTCTTAGAGAAGTCTGAATGCAAGCAGGTTATAAAAATTACAGTAATGACTAACAATTAAACTGGACAAATGGAATATTAAGGTAATTCACAATATGTGCATAGGAAAACTATTTCCATATGACTGGTTCTGGCCTAGGCTAGGTTAGTAGAGACCTAAATCTGACAAAAAAGAAAGAAATATTTGTCAGTGTGGCTGGAAGATACATTGCTCTGCAAATGTTGTATCTCTCATAAATGTTTTACACACTTCTGTTACACAAGGCAGTGGCATGATGAAGGCCATTCTGTAACCACATGCATCACTAATGACAACACACTGTATCCCTAGTCCCATGTTCAATTATTTTACCACAAGCATGTAAACTATATAATGAATGCAAGGAAAGTTTTAACAACTACAAAAAATTGTTCATTAAGACCTACACTGCTTTACTCCTCTCCTTGTACTATAATATTACAACTAGGAGGCTAGAAAACTTATCAAAGAGCCAAAGGGATACAAATTTAGTGTTTTAAATTAGATCAAAACACTAATTCACAAGCAGTATGAAAATGCTAAGCAGCACCAAATATTAACCACAGACCTTGTTATTTAAACAAGCTAAACATACATAACTCAGAAAAAAGCATAGGAACAGCCATCCTCACCATACTACTTCTAACAGCTGTGGCACTGAAGTTGAGTGTAAGGCCAGGCTCTGTAGTCAACCGTGGCAAGAAAAAGGCAAAGGATTCCTCTTCAGAGTTCTTCTGCTGAATAAAGCGACCCGGTCCTAAAATACTTCTCCTGCTTTATTGGCAAAAGCAGAAAACTTAGTTAGTTTTTTTTCTTTTTTTTCCTTTCAAACAAAGAATAACAACAACAACAAGATGATTTACCAGGACCTATAATTGCATCAACTAATCTTTCCTTGAAAATGGTCTCTACAAAATAAAGTCCATAAAGCTGTACCCCAGTAGCAGAGAGTCAGCATAACTTCTGTGTATGTAGGCCAGGGACTAAAAACCTTGGAAGCCATTCAAAGACCCTAATCCTGAATTAGACTGCTACACAACCTGTTGATGAAGGATTCATGCAACTACATAAATGCTCTGGTAAAACATGCTTAGACTGATTTCATGCCAGGTAGCCCTGGTGAGATGACTACAGTCAGAATATTATTTACATTCTAGGCTGAAAAGCTTAATTATGGATGGCAGTGTCTTGAAATGAACACTGGGAGTGTCTGGGGTGCTCTGAAACTCCACATGCTTTAAGAGAACTAACTTAACTGTAGAAAACGGTCCAAATTGTTTTGTTCTAATTAAGAACACTTCAGAACAGAAATATTCCTTCTTACAACACTGTGCTGGCTTGAATTAAGAACCTCAACAGATTCTGTACAGACCTGCATGCTTCCCCACGTCTTATTTTTTGCCATCTTTCATAAAGGTCACTTGCAAGCTCGGAATCCACATCCCAGGCAGAACGGTCCAGAGAGAGACTCTTCTGCCAAAGCAGATTTGCTAAAAGGATAATAGATTCTTCAGATTTTACAGAGATAATATTCGCTCCTTCCATCAATCTATTTCTGAACGTGAGTAATCAGTATCTGCAAAGGGTCCAGACCCAAACCAAAGAAGGCAACCCACTGTTCCCCTTCAAAGTGAGAATATGCGAGGTTATATTTCTGTTTTCCATTTCAGATTTGCTTAAAGAAATAGATCTGCAAAACCAAAGTAACTGTACATGCAAACAAGAGTATGGGTATTGCACAGAGTTTGTATGCTCTAGTAAGCCCTTTTTCACTGCTGCTATTTGTGACAGATGCCATTGAAGAGTAACCATGTTATCAGTTCCCACTGATGGCAGTAAAGTATCAAGACAATACACTACATAGTGGTACGAAAATAGAGTTGCACGGCACAGCAGGGAGCAGAACAATTCCCACCGTTTGGCCAAAACAGTCTTTTCATTTTAGCTGCTGACAATTTTCTCAAATTCTTTTTAAGGTAAATTGCAAGGCTTTACATCAGTCTAAAGATTAACGCCTTTTAGAAAGTTAGACTCATTGGTTCGAGTGTTTTCACATAGAAGAAAGTAGTTAGAAAAGCAAACTTCTTTTGAAAGAAAACAAAAATTACTTATTTTGAAAGTGCATGTACATTATTTTACAATCCTTAATGTTTAAAGTAATGAACTGATATCAGTGATTATTGGAATAATCCAACTACAGTTTCTTCAGGTCAGTATTTTCAGGCTCATGCCTTACACATTTCTGTTTAACAAATACTAGTATCCTAAAAGAGAAGGCAGAATACCTGTATATAAAGATCTCATTATGTGTATTATTAGAATGAAAATGAAGTAAGCAACAAAGGTTTGGTTCTATCAGCCATATATCTTTACACAGATTTTTAAAAAATACGAAAAAGCAAACACTTGCTTCTAAGATATGTACCTAAGCATGCATGTGTGCAAGTAATTGTTCAAGTCACATGTTTCTTTATGTCACCTCAATTCTCCTTTTCACATTTGACTGACTTCTGTTGCCTTCCTCATATCCTCACACAAAAATACATTTTAGGAAACGTCGTCTTGAAAACACTTCCAGGAGAGCACTGAAACATTTAAAGCCTATGGTACCAGCTGCCTCCTGAAACTCCCTACTGCACAGAGAATAAAAACCACTGTTCTGAATGAGCTTTCAACAGACTCAACACTCTTTAGGCAGTATCATGCCATGTAGTACCTGTTGCTGTATTTTGGTTAATGCCAGCCAGGTACTTAACAGCTCCCAGCATTACAGTATCTGGAGATAGATTCCTCAGTTCCAGAAAAAAATAAGACCACTTCTTATTGTTTCACATGATACAGTGTTAAGGATGCTGTTTTATAAACCTGATAAACCATCTTTTGCAGAAATCTATGGAATTATTGCTGTGAGAAAAGAGATAAAGAGAAGGCCTTCAAATTTAACTCTGGACACAGGAAGATATTGGTCAACATTTTCTTTTGTTTTGTTTTTCATCAAAGAATTCCCAGGATCTGGGGCCAGGTTATGCACATTTTCTAATAACTTTGAGTTAGTGGACAGTTTTACCATTCTACCTCAGCATCTCTTGAGAAAACTTGTATGAAGAAAGAAAAGGGCAGTACATCACCAATGAGAACTCATAGGAGTGTCTTTAATACTAAAATCAAAAAAAAAAAAAAAGTTTCAAGAGGAACAGTATCTTAGCATGTGCTATGGAATTAGATGTCTGAAATACTGCACTGTGTACTCAGTACCCTCAGCCATCTATAAACGCCCAGAAAAGTGGATGTTTTTAAAAGAAGTAAAACTAAGTACTTGTATGAACAATCTCAATATTCTCATTACAAGTCCTGCAATATAAAATGAATTTTCTACTGTCAGATGCCAAAAAAAGCCTAAGGTGAGCCTACCTGAATCAGACTTTCCCAAGTAGCACTGAATATCACAGTGGGCAATTGCTTCAAAATTGAGCTCTCCTTGCTGGAAAAACAAAACAAAAACATGACAAAACAGGAGAACAAATTTCAGTTTCTCAGTGCACAATTTCTTAGAGTCAATTAAGAGAATTAAGATATTTAAGTGCTGAGAGATCTGTAATTCCATCACTGTTAACTCTGGGGACAACTTCTCAAGCTACGGAATGGTTTAACAGAATAGTCTGGTACTGAGCTTTTCTTTCAGGACTAAAGAACAGATTTCTGGCCTGAGAGGGACACTGCTGCAGTTGGGTTTGCAGTGCCTAACAACAACTTAACCCACACAACTGAATGCAATACCTTGGACACAGTTGAATATATCTGCAGAGGTATTTCAAACATCACTCCCATATTTGTGGACAAACAAATACTAGAGAGCACATTCGTTACAGTGTCTTTCACACTGAGCTTCAAAGAAAATACATTCCAGCAGCCTGGAGGTAGAGTCAGAGGTTCAGCAAAGTTCAGAATCTGAAAAGAATCAAACGACAGCCGAATTAAAATTTTCTGGTGCAGGTGGTACCTTGAAGAATGTAAACTTTCTTGTCCTTCGTGTTTTTGCTGTTGCTACGTGGTCATATGTGCCTATACCTGACCCATACAGTGCACATATGCAAATCTCAATATCAAAATATTAAAAGAGACATTTAGACGCCTACATCATGTGCTTATTCATAAACCAGATTTGTCTGATTTGAATCAAGCAGTTGTGTGAGTAAATTATCGGCTTCAAAGCTCATCTATGCACTAAAGACTTCCACTACGAAGAAATGCTGAATCCTAGAGAGCACAAACACACACACAACAATTCTGAGAACAGAGCAGTAGTCCGTAATTTGATGCATCTGTAGCTGCAACTCAAATGAAAGAACAGTTGTTAATAAAACAATACAAAACTAAGCTGGACAGTGAATAATGCCTCTTGAGACAGCACCCTAATAGTTACAGATGTACATATGTACAGATGTACACATACCTTTATTTTCAACTGATTCCAACCAGCTCTAAGAACACTGAGTTCTTCAAATAGCCTATTTTGCACGTTAAAGGTCCACATCTTTAAATCAAATCAAAAAAATTGTATGAAGAAGGAATAAAGCTTACCTTTACTACGTTCTTTGTTTCTCTGGCTATGAAGACTTCATTCAATTCAATGCTGAAGTAAAAATTATTTGTAAACCATATGGACCAATATCCTGAAGTATTATGATGTGGTTCTATATGGAACAGTGCTGCAGAAGGATCTATATCAAAATACCTGTAAGTAAATACAGAAAAAATATAAATACACCTGCTACTGTCCCTGAGTACACATCAAGTGGTCTATACAAGCATTCTTGTGTAATGAGGATCTTTTAAGTTTTTACAGAGAAGAACAAAATTATTTATCTGGGAATCATCACATACGAGAGTAAAAATTCACAAGAACCGTTTAAAAGAGGTAGGCAAAATATCTACCCTCTTGTTATGCTGTAGTACAGCACTGCCTGCTGCTTTGGGATACAGGAGGCTGGATGAAATTGGCAAAAGACGACCGAAGAAAGAAAAGGCTTCACATTTTTTCTAAAACTATCCAGCTTCTGCACTGCATTAGCAAGGATGCTGAAAATTTTATCATAGACTAAGCAACGTGTATATGATACAAGCTGCTAAGGCATATGTTTTTATTGGCTCCTGAAATTCTTCTTGGGATAAAATACCGAACTATTGCTCGAAACATGACAGGTCCGTTTTGGCAAATGACACAGCAACAACAGGAAGAAGCCTCTTCACTGACTTTGGAATCATAGACTGACAAAGGAAGTTAACTTCATCTCTTAAAAGAAAGGTACAGTATTTTCATTATAATATCAGTGAATGTTAACAAACAAACAAAAATCCACGGTCAACCTACCCTTCCATCACAGGGCAGAAAAGACAGGCTTTGAGTTTTGTAGTGCCTTTCAAAAGATTGTTCTTGTTGTTGTCAGAATAAAGACCTTCACTGTCACAGGATGCAGCTGGGAAAGAGCAGACACACGGAATACATCAGCCAGAAGCATATCCAAAATGATTTTATGTGAAGATTTGCAAGAACACTAAAAAGGGGAACATTTGCTGGCACAATCCTCACGCAGGTGAATAAAGCACCTAATTGTTTTAGTCCTGATTGTCAGAGGTTTCAAACCTTGCCTTAAGAAGTATTCATGAATGCTAAACACCTTCAAGAAATACACACACAATAAGCCTGTGAAGAGCAACCTCACCAATTTTAACCATGTGTCATTGGCACGGCTCTCTTACTAATCAAGAGCACACTGCCTCCTTTTAATAACTGAAAAACTCCTCTGAAAAAAAGAATCTCTTAACATAATAGCCCCTTCTTTCTTCTTATTTTCCCATGTTTTCTCTAGGAAAAACATGTCTCAATGTCATTTTGAAAGCAGCCTGTTTCATAAACGTTTGAAGTCTGTACACTGCAGTCTAGTGGTCAGAATAGGAAACAGGCTGGAGTCAGGAATGCTTAAATGCCCATCTCTGCTCTTCCACAAACATGTCTGGTCTCAGGCAAACCTCTTCAATGGTCCTGCCAAGAAATGTCACAGAAAATGACCACCCAAGCACAATAGCCTTTTAGAAAATATATTCGAAACAGAAAAAAACCATAAAAGGATGTTGAAAAAGCATGTTCAATAATTATGCTTACTGTAAAATCGGCTAACATTTTAGCAAATGTTTTTTTCCCCTTTTTCAAGCATGTATAGCTTAGAGCCTTCGACCAGCATAAGAGGAACCACATACACACAAAAATGGTGGAAACAATTAGCAAAAAGAATTCATCCTCTTTCTCAATAAAGTCCAGACAAGTTGATTTTGAGACCTTTCAGGGTCTCTGCTGAAAAAACTACCCTTTTTTCAGCAATCAAATCCTATTTAATCATTTAATCTCTAAATATATGTAACCTGTACCTTTACAAGAAATAGAAGCAACTTTTGTGAAGTTAGTAGATGATGAGGATAGCAGTACTGGCTCAAACTCCACAGGTGATGTGTCTTTTTGTGACAACTGCTGTATTTCCTGCATGAAGACAAGACAAATGATTTTTATAGCAGTACTACCATTATTAATGTTGCAGCTCCTGCATTAGTCTATCTTCTCGTCAAGTTTGCAAGCCACCATCTGCCATTTTCTCAAACCTTCTAAATCAACACATGAATTTTTATTCAAGTTAACAGCTCTTATGTTTAAAAAAAACTACATCACTGAACTACAACATGTCATCTCAAGGATCTATCAGACATCTGGGCACACTTTAAAAATTTGGAAGCGTGACACTTGCCACAAGCAAAATCAATCTGCTATTAGAGAAAGCTAATTCCCCAGTCAAATTCAACACACTAAATTATGACTTTCCAAAGCCCACCATTACCTGTATATGCACAAGGCTGTTTCCAGAATGCATGATATACACATCTAGTGATGAATGACCTGTCCAGAAGAATGAACACCAAGGTAAGTTCACCAAGGACAGAAACACCCTTGTTTTGTCAGACACTCATATGAGAAGCAATCCCAGTTTAAATTTTAACATCTTTGTATGATAGATAGCCATGCAAAAAGGAAGAACTATTTACATCTTGAGGAGGCAAACATTTGAAAGAGGAGTAAAAATCCACTCAACAAGATTTTTGGCCACAAACATGCAGGCAAGCTTTAACAGGGAATCTTCATTTTGCCCTATATCCTAGATGGAGCAGAACTCCCCCCTTTCCTAGGGGCAGGGAGACAGGAGTTAACAGCTGAAGGGAAGAAGAATGGCTGGTGATGGAAGTAACTTTCTACAGGCCAGTCTATCAGCAGCAGGAGAGAGTCCAGTAAAAACTGCTCTGTATCACACACAGCTGAACAAGATCCTGCCTTGCCGGCTTTAAAATGCAAGCATTCCCAGGAGATAATGTGAAGTCAGATTCAGTGCTTTGGGCTCAAATCAGGAATGGTCCTGTCACCCAGCAGGTAGCAAACTATTGCCTAAAGCAACAGGAGACGGGGGTAACAGAGCTTTCACCTGCTAGTAAGGCAGTACAGCTGTGTTGGGGAACCACCCTTGGTCACTGGTAAAGCTATGTTCCCATCCACAGGACACTAGGAAGATGTACAGGACAAAAAGAAGAGCACCAGGACAGAATAACTTGCATTTTTGCCCTTGCTCATGCTTGAATTAAATCAGTGTATGCAGGCTGACACGAAAGGACATTCTCCCACCTGACCAGCCATGATTTCTAATAATATAAGTGCTTTGCTCAGCTGCTTCAATGCAAGACTGCAAGTGCCAGCTTCCAAAAGAGGGTTCAAGGTGTTGCTTAAGAGCTCCACACACCCCACAGTTGTTTACAGCACACAGTCCTCTTCAGCCTTTCCAGCTGGTTAGTTCCCCTGTGCAGGCCCTGCCAACCTGCTGTCCCACTCTAGGTGCTAACCTCCCACCAACACCTAATCCAAAAGGCTTACAGGACCAACCTCTAACACAGAGAGGACTTGTAATTGCACTGTATTTAACAGAAAACAGCCCTAAAAGCATACTTTTAGAACTTTAACCGTCTGAAGTGTTAACAGTGAGCACCCTTGACAGAACAGATGGGAACAATTTTCTACCAGCATCAATGTACATCCACAATTCAACATAACTAAGCCCTGGCATCTCACTGGCAGGGAAACTAGGTTTACAGTGTGTATTTCAGTCTCAGCTCTGTGAAATATCACATCACAGAACAGGCACATGGGAAACAGTACATATTGCAGATATCGTTTTATGTATATTCTATCTATTGTTTTGTGACTAGATTTTGAAATGCATTTCTCAAAAGACAAAAAGATCATGTTCTTTTTCAACAAGTATGTTAAAAAATATTATTTTAATCTGGATTCTTAAGCAGTGTCTTCTTCTCCAATCAGAAAGGAAAACTGGCAGAAGTGTCTAAAAAAAGCTATTCTAACAAACTGCAAGGCTCTATAAATAATTTAAAATCCCCTGGATTTAGAGGATTTGCAGCATAAAGAAACTGCAAGGAGTTGATTGTTTTGCCTGTGGAATTCTAGCTTACAAGAACAAATGATGTGCACATCTGTATTACCTCATTACCCTACTTTCCTTAAGGGCCACTGTCCCCAGTAGTGCATAAACCATTCCGCCTTCACAATCCCATTATGGTCAATTTAATTATTGGGAAACCAGAAATGCCGTTGTAGAATTCAAAGGACCATGTCATCTTTCCCTACTATTTAAGCAGATGCATAAGCATGGAGGACTAAAGAATGAAAGAGATCTAGCTTACAGCTTTACAACTGTTACCTTTATGAAGAGAACTCTGCTTATGATAACTCTGCCCTACACAAATTCCCTGCAAGCTGCATTCAACTGAACGTACTTGGTTTCTCCTACTTGTGAAATTAAGCTGTTACTGAATTAGATTCAATTTAGGATACCAAATTACAAATTATGTATAAAACCGAGCTGTATTACACTTAACAGGCAGATTTATAACTTACCTGAGGTCTTTGTTCTTTCCATTGCTACATATACTACAAAAAGATTCTCCAGTAAGTATTGTCTGTGCTCCACAAAATCTTGCTGGGCATTTTCCACTCTTACTGTTAAGCTCATTTCTAGCAGCATTGGGTCATCAGACATAAAACAGCAATTCTGGAGTGAGACAAAGAGATACGGGGTATGTGTGTGATGGGGGACAGAACAGAAAAACTGCATTACGCTAAGGTACTTTGAGAAATCAATCAAAGGTATTATCTAACAGACAAGGTTTCCAGCACCAAAGTGCTGGCAAAACAGAAGTAATTAAGACCTTTGCTAAAATCTCAGCAGAAACCAAACACAGTGCAGGTACAGAGAGCACAGCAAAAACAAAGACAAAAACAACTAAAAAAACCAACTGAACCTTGAGAGAATGCAAATTTATAAACTGTCTTAGTCAGTCTCACCTCAGGGACTGCAAAACAGTTTCCTTTGTTAAATCCTCTGCCTTCAATAAAATGTGCCATAAACAGACTGATGCATGTGTCTTAATGGTAGGAAGACAGTTCATGTTCACTGGTCTGTTTATAGTTAATTTTTCCAAATCCTGTGTTTTTGTCTCCATTTCTCACTGAAGTAATTTTAAAAAAACAAACATACATGTAGAATTCTTAATAGAAAACACTGTTGTCTGGCTAGAATACTTCAGAAAAATACAAATAGGATTTTATTTCCATCTGTAAGTAGTGGCTGCTGTTAACACAGCTAAGTCATAGCAACTACAAAGACACGGACACCATTTTACAAAAAAAATTAAAGCCAACAAAGCAAAACAGAACTGGACAATTAACAGTGGATAACATAAATTGGTCCTGCATCAAACCAAAAGGGTCGCTAAACTCAGGCTCCAATGCCCTACCAAGGGGACTAATTTTCTCAGGATAGAGGAGGAGGAGGAAGAGGAGAAGGAGGAGAAAACTGGCACGTGAAGTGCTCTCAGAGGTGCAGCAAAACACTTCCAGCTAATCTCAAGTGCTGCAAGGAAGTACAGCAGGAGTGGGGAATCGCCTGAGGATGGGATGCCAGCTCACACAGCACCAAAGAGACCTCCAGCACTTGAAATGGCTGCCAGGAGCAGGAGAGGGGGCTGCCACGGAGACTGGAGCACAGGCACGGTGTGCCCTTGGGAAGCTCAGATCAAAGGGCAGACAGCCACACTCCATGGAGCCTCCGGTGCTCAGGTGCACCTCAAGCCACTGTGCACTGCAAGAAGCAAATGTGGAAGCAAAGCAGCACAGGAATGCTGCCCTGTGCCACACACAGGAATACAGCTATGGAGCCTGGCCTCATCACTCCTGGGGAAAGAGGTGCCGCCGGCCTCAGCGCAGGTCTGTGTCTGACCCAACACCACACCCACGGAGTGACCAGCAAGCAGCACCCACCTGCCGTGTAAGGACACTTGAGGAGAGACGGGAAGAGGACATGGACGGCACTGCCCAGGACAAGGAGATAACCTACTGTCCTCAAGGCTCAGTGCTTTTTGGAGAGGCAATCTCTGCTAACACACTCGCCCCTCCGCAGCTCTGCCCAGCACCACGGCTGCCCTCAAACCGCCCGAGAACACAGCCCAGGTAGCCCAGGCTTCAGCCTCTCAGCTCACTGATCACTTCTCACTGTGAACCAGACACTTGTGGACAGTTTCTGCAGAAAAGACATTTCAGAAATCTAATCTAAGTAGTACAACACCTACCCACCAGGATGCTTAGCCTGTTAGACTGGTTTTGGTTTGGTTTTTCGGGAGGTTTATGGGATGGTAGGTATCTTTTTTCATCTCTCTCTCTCCTAAAGATTTTAGTGTGATGTGTGACATTTAATTTATCTCAGAGGATACAGTTTTATAAAAGCACGATTCCCCTTTAAACTGAGACACTGAAAACTGCATTGTTGCTAAAACTTCTAGAGCTCTGGAAAGTGTCCCTCTAAGCTTGGCTTAAAATAAGAAGACTTACATAGATTTAAAATAATAATAAAACATACCTTAACTAGCTGATATGTGTCATTAGGTAAACTGCATTCAAGGTGAACCCGTAATAGACTGGCATTCATAGTTTCTGTCTGCAAGAAAGAAAAGTGAAGAAAACATCAAACACATTGCTTCATATGTTATATAAACCCAATTCACATCTCATAATTTATAAAGATGACAGGACTGCTTCCTCACATACGTAACACAGCAACGGACGTAATTTTTTAAATGAATACAATTACTAAGTACAGCAGTCAGCAATCAATCTCTGAATCTCAGGACTCCATCAATATCTACCTACTTATCAAACTACTATTACACATGATTATTAAATATTTATACAGCATCCACATGAGAACTCTTAAAAATTTTCTTATGCCAAAAAACTGTATCCAACAGAGTCTTTGTGCGCAATATAAAAGCTTATTTCCTTGTTTTCTGTGTATTTTCTTTGCTGATTGGATATTGAAATACAGTATCTAGGCCAAGAACATAATGCTTCTTGGACATGGTCTGATACATAGGCTTCATGCCAAAATGGACAGACAGAAAATACTTGTTTTGCCTTTTTATTGACTAGAATAGGGAAATAAAAGAAAATAAAAGATGGCATTGACTGTGCCAGCTTGTAAAGCACTCATAAATCTAATGGGGCAACAGCACTGACAAAGTCAAGTATAGTTCATGAAAGCTATGTGGAAATCTGCACTGCCAAATTACTTGCACAAACTGCACAGCCAGTATATCTTGATTCTAAATTAAATTAAAAAAAAAAAAAAGCCAGAATCAGAACAGCAGACCTATCACTCTATCAGTGCCTTACTTACAGCCGAGTTTCATGCTTATTTTGAGGCTACTTTGGAACCCTGGCCCTCTGTTTCTGTTGCGATACTGAAATATCTGAGTAGGGTACCTGCAGGATCAGGTTTTTGAAGGTGTTGATGAAACCGACTTTAAACAATTTCAAAAGTTCGATGCTGAAAAGCAAAACTGTGAAGAAACTTTTAAAGGTATATAGCACCCTATTTCATACCTCTCTTAAGACAGGAAAAAGGGGACAGGCAGGGGCACGTGAGTAGAGAGATTTAGCACACGGGTGGCATTTCATGGGGTCCAGTTTTATAAAAGCACTGCCAAAAGGAAGCCAAGATCTGCATTCCCAATTCAACACATTTCATACCAAAATGACTGAGGCTTCACACAAGAGGGCGATGTAGCCCCTGCAAAGGTGGTTAGTGGCAACCCAAACACTGTCCCCAGCACAGCTTTCTGAGGGACTCAAACCCCTGCAAAGTCCTTTCTAGCAGATGTTTTTGTCCTTATCAAATTGTGAGAGCAGAAAAAAAACCCATTTGATTTCAAAACATGCACCATTTCCTAACGTCTCACAGCCATGGCCACTAGTGGAGTTTTAACAAGGCAGTAAGATTATAACTTTGGGAGTCATTTTCTGATCAGCTAAAACTTAAAGCTTAGACTTCCCTTCTCAGCACTTCTTGAAAGAACACTATGGCTTTCATGGTCCTAAAGGGGATTTGTTAGCCCTTATTCAATGCCATTATAGTTTAAAGTAATTTAAGACCTCTATCAAAAAATATCAGCTACATCATACTTTTCCAGCCCTTGTTCTTCTTGACCTGGCATAGATCTAACACAGGAAATGCTGTCACCTTAAAATTGAAGTTTCTAGTGTACAGGGGGCAAAAATGCTACTGGGGTGTATTTGATGCTGATCTGTTAACCCTAAAGAGATGATAATGCATCTGAGGAGAAAACACTGTCAGAAGCAGTTTCCAATCAGACAAATCCAGGACCATCTCCCAGCAGTGCAAGCACTCAGTTTGTACTGTAAATATCACTGCTAATGAATCAGAGCAGAGAGCTGAGTTATGCAGCAAATGTTTGTACCAGAGGAAAATTGAAAAGGAGAGGCACAGCAGGGAAAGCTTAGAAAGAGCTCTGCAAAGCAGTACCACCATTGCCACTTAAATACCTCGTGGCTCTATTTTGTACTAGGTATGCAGGCATACATACTTGAATGTACACACACACTCAGCACCCACAAATCCTATACGAACTGAACAAAGACAACTGATAGAAGCCACACAAATCAAATTCTTGGCAGTTTTGGTAAGTTCTCAAGTTTAATTTTTAGAGAAATAGAGGCCTCCTTCAATAAAACTCTAAAAAACTGAACCATCCATCTGGTTTGCAAGGAGCCCCACTCCTGACAAAGGGCTAGGATTCTTGCTGGGGGACAGTAGAGTTGGCAGTTATTTAGAAAACAAGTCAACCATCAATGAGGCCTCAATCACACATGGCTCTCTAAAAGATTTTCAGATACATTCTTGCATCATTACTGGGACTGTACAGTTCAAATCACTTCCTGGAGTCTGGCTACAGTATCATTAAAAAAGAACAACACTGAACAAGCCTCCTCTTCTTCCTGTAGGCTGATCCCTCAAATTTCCTGTCCTGGACAGTCCCTGGCCCTAAAGTCGTATTTCCACTCTGAATGGTGCTAATAAGCTGACCCTGTAATAATGATTCAGCGGAGTTCCATCAGTTTTTTGCAGGCAGTTATCAGGATGGCACACCAAGAAAGCTCTACTGTCTTCCTTCCTTCCCTCTGCACACCCAAGCACCACACTGGGACACGTTTGCTTCTCCGATCTTCTGCCCACCAGTGCAAAACACGGCTTAGGGAGTGCTACATTCCTGCTAGTACTTGCAGTATTTCCCAAGCTGTCAGTTCATAAACTTTGAACTCCTCTGGGAAGTCAGCAAAGCGGTATCTGTGTCTCCTACGATAAGACCCTCCACCCTGCATGCCACTCCTCCACTGACATTTCCACCATCCTGAACACAGCGAGGCAGCAATGTAGCTGCCCTGTTAGTGCTGTCCAAATACTAAACAATGCCAAAAACCAGGCAACTATAGCAAAGACTACATCCAGGAGCTGGGTAAACAAAGATGACCTATATGGGCTCCACCATCTGTTACGGCTTAGTGGTAACTAGCCACTGCTGAATGGCCACGTGGACATACTACGAATTCACAGTGAGGGACACAGCTCTTCTTTCCTCCCAATGAGTGAGCCACAAGCCCAGGAATCCTGGGATCCAGGACCACAGGCCAATCCTGAACCCTTCAAATGCTGGAACACTGAAAAGGGTAACAGAAAGATGGAGAAATTCAACAGTAAAAAAGGCAAACAGTAAAAAAGGCTTGCCTTTTCTTTTTGTTTTCTCATTAAGCACAAGAGTTTCTGCTTAAAAATGTGGGGGAATGAAGGAAGAAAAAGAAAGATCTTTGTGCTTTGCCCATTAAAAGATAAAAACAACACTCAAAATCCATGGAAGTTCATTTTCCACAAAAAATTCGAACGTAAACCTGCTGCATATTGTATTTCCAGTGGAAACACTACTGTAGAGGTAAATTTCCATCTATAATCCCTAGGTATATGTTATATTTCCAACACGAATAACCCTACAGTGGCACAACTTTACTCATATCCCTATTTACAATTCTGGCCTTGACCTTCAAAACAAATTTTTACAAATTGAAGAAGCTACAAAAGGGTTGGTCAATTTGGTGAAG
This sequence comes from Oreocharis arfaki, assembly GCA_013398015.1. Classification (NCBI taxonomy): domain Eukaryota; kingdom Metazoa; phylum Chordata; class Aves; order Passeriformes; family Paramythiidae; genus Oreocharis; species Oreocharis arfaki. The sequence continues at coordinate 1,140,264 of VZRR01005873.1, read as the reverse complement.
AAATGGACAGCCCGTTACTAAAGATGAGCATGGACTGTTCAGCTCGGCAAAGAGAAAGCTGAATGTTCTGATGCCAGCTACAAATGCTTCTGAGTATAAGCGGCAGAAGCAGGAAGAGCTACATCAATTAAATGTGCATCTTAATATATAAACTGGCCACAAAGCAACTTAAATTAGAAGTCAGGTGTAGGTTTCCAACCATCAAAGTAGTTTGTATTTGGGGTAACGAGGCCTCCAGCAATTCTGATAAGTCACTTTACCTACCACATGATGGGTCTAAATGATGTCAAAGCTTTTCCGGCCTTGTTGACCAAAGATGTCAGTATTAGTGAACAATTTAAACACAACCACCTTTAAAACAGGAGACACACAGCATGCAGCCCTCTGTCTGAGGTTTCTAAGCAGTATCAGTGGACTTCAGAGGTAAGGACAGCTTCAGTGAATCAAACTAGACACTGAGACCCAAAGTTAAAACTCAATCATCCCAAGGTGAAAAGGGATGTGCAAATGAGGCTTACACTATCCTGAATTTACCCTGGTATTTTATGTCAGTTAAAAGTAAACAGGGGAAAAGAAATGTGCACATCTAAATGAGCATGACTGGTTCATTTTAAACGTTTTTTCACTATGAGACTCCATTCCATGTGTAACAGTTATGTATCCTTCAGTTTGTCCATGTGTAGTTACTCACTCAAACCTCATCAACCTCTCTTCCTTCTGCATTTTCTGAGCTTGAAATATAAACCGGACAAACCAGAATTACACCCTTTTTTATGGGATCTGGATCAGAATATAAGGAAGGTGAATTAAAGAAGGCACTTCTGGAGAGAACAGCTAGCTGTAGAGAAACATTCTTCTGAAAAGAACCAAAACTCAAACAATAAACTCCTCTCCAGTATTGAGATCTTGTCTATCATCTTCAACAGCTGAGGAGTCCATCCCACTGCTGCAGCGTTTCTGCCCAAATTGATAATGTGCAGTGCAGAGTGTTTCCTCAATTACAGCACAGCACAGAAAAATTACACGCAGAGCTTGGAGAACTGAGTCAATACTCTCTCCCACCTCATGTCCCACAACAAGACTAGTGCCAGGTGGTACCATGCTGCACTGCTAAACATGACCTCAAACTTGTACTCCATGCAAATAAAGCATAGGATAATGTTTGTCACTCCACAGTAAGGAAAATGTCAAATGTTCCCTGAAGGTTCTCTACTCAGGAATTCAGACTGAATTGTGAAAAAGCATGTACGCAACTTTCAGATACTACCTGACAACAACCCATTGAGCTAGATGCAAAGATGCAAACACAAACAGCATCAAAAAAACCCTTCTCAGTTCTACCTCTAGCACCCCAAATTACAAAACCTGAACCTTTCTGCTTCCTTTCCAGGAGTCTACCTTTGTTTGTCCACAAGCAAGCACAACCATGTGACTACAGGGAAGAGACTGGCATGGAGGAAAAGAAAGGGAGAGAAGGTAATTGTGCATTATCCTTGCATAGAGGTAAGACTGACCTAGCATATACATAGCAGACTGAAAAATACAATCTGTGCTGGTAATTTTTCTCAGGTAGAACAGAAGGCATCACAAAGGCAATTAACACAGCTTACATCTAGATAAAGTGTTAAATTTCGTTACATGCTAAAATATTCTAAGTATGTCTTTGGAAAAACAATGTCTGTGTATAATACAACAGGAAATCTGAAAGATCAATTTTTCAAATTAATTATTCACTTGAAAGGTTCTGTATGGACTGGAAGACTATGAAAATACCTGCAACTGCAACCAAATGACAGAAATAGTTAAAGCTTCTTTCAACTCAAATATTTCTGCCTCATAAATTCAGCATGCTGTGTTCTCCAGAGCTCCTTGTCAGGACGAGGTAAGCAAAGCTGGTATCTTCAGCACTGAGAGGGGCAGGAGCAGATGCTGCAGCCCGACTCGCAGCTCCCATTCTCATCCATGCAGCATGCCATGCTTTTTAACTGTGGCAAACTGTTGGTGCAGCCCTGCTGTGAACTCGCATGGGGAACAGGCCAGAAGTAAAAAAAAGAACAAATCAATACAGCTTCCTGCCCTTCTCAATTTTATGGTATAAAGTTTATTTTTTGATTACGACAGACCAGTTCTCCAGTTCAGTCAGAGCAGGGCCTCACAAACAATTTTGCCAGCACAATTTAGAGGGCACCCCACCACAGGAGCACGAAGAAGAACAAGTGTGAACAGTTTAAATGCCAAAGATTGTCTCATAAAAGCAGCTGATCACAGTAACCCTGTATCTTGCAATTTCTCTCCTGCAGTCACTGGATTTTTTGCTAATGTTCCTTGCATCCCAACAACCTGAGGCCAAAAATCTTTTGTGGTTAAGAAGATTTAGGTTTCATCTCCCCTTGAAATGTATACTGTACCAGTGTGTGTGGTGCCTGGATGTTCTGAATGTGTGGAAGCAGTAAGTAGGCATTTGCTAGCTGCACTTTAGGTTCTTCTGGAGAAGACATCAGAGTTCCTGTTCCAAAAACCTGGTATTAAAAAAAAAGGTCATTACAGCAACACCTAGAATTTCAGTTGTAACAGCAGCTTCCAAAACTATTTTGCTAATAACAACAATCTTCCCAAGAAACAGATCTGTTTTTCACCTTAGATTCTTTTAAAGGACAGTAAACATAAAGCTGCAATGTAAAAAGTAATCATACACACTTTAGAATCATCACTCATTCAAGCACTATTACAAAGACAAAACAAAGCACTCACCAGCAGAGCATCAGGTGATCTCAAAAAGAAATTATCTAAATTCTCTTCCCATTCCTCAGGCAATTACAGTACACGTATCACCATTTGGGAATGCAGTAATTTCTGAGAAAACTTTGTTACTGGTCCCATTGAATACTGAATTCAATGGCTTTGCCTTAAAAACTGAGTAAAACATTTTCTCATTATTTTGGTTTTTAAAGACTGCAGTTTTCAGAACACTGTAAGATTTGTTATTTGGAAGGTTCTACTGCATTTATATTTTGCTCCACCAAGATTCGTTTTTGGCAGTAACTGGGGGGTGTGGAGCCAGAAGAGATCAAGGAGGCAGGGGATCATTAGAGGCTAAGAGAAAAATTACCTGGGGCTTTTCACTTGTATCCAAAGATTTATTATTTTTCAATAGGAAAACACCACATCTTTTTAGCTAAGAGGATAATAAAATGCATTCTATGTTCACTGAAGATCTCTGACTGCAGAGAGAGAAAATACTAGAACAAAGGGAATATGCCTTTCTTTTTAAAGGCAGGTATTTATAAAGCACATTTTACTATAATGGTACCTTGTCTCCATTTGGGTGATTCTTCTGTACATACTCTTGCATAAAATGCATTAGAAACATCAAATGTTCCAAGGCTTTGGGGCTCTCAAGGGCACTGTAACTGTGCATCAAACACTCAAGTCATGCCTTCTTCTGAAACTCTTAAACCTAATGTAAGCTGAAAACGTGGGCAGCTACTTCCTCTGTCTCAGGTGCCTGGTGAAAATGTCCATGAAAACCAGTCTGCTACTGACTTCTGCAGCAGGCCAACATCAAACAAACCGATTTTGAGCTGGATCTGACAACTGCTTCCCTGCAACTTGTTGATAAAAGGCTGAGCTCACTGGGCAACAAATGAAGGGGTCAGGAGTGAGTGCAGGGAGGGAAGAGATGTCAAAAAGAAAAAGTCAGTCACTCTATAATGCACTTTATCCTCATCCTTGATGAAATGTTCCTGCCAAATGTGGCATTGCCTCTAATAAATACTAGATAAATGCAACATTTGTATTAAAACCCCATGTACTTCAACTGAACTTACCTAAGATTCTACTCAAGCAGATTTGTTTTCCAGCACAGTATTGAAGTACAGGAATGAAATAGTTTGATGATTGATTAAAGTTACCACTCTTTTTAAGTCACTAAATTCAGAGTTAAGATTTTTCTTCGTCAAAATGATAGAAGCCAAGAATTTGGAGTATATCATGTCCCTTATAAAGTCATTTAAAAGCTAAAGACACGCTTGAATTCACCAGTTAGTCAGAAACCAGACAGCTTTAATGCACAACCATTACTTCGACTTTCATGTTATAAGGGCCTAAACCTCTCACCCTGTGCTATATCCCCAATGTGTTTACATAAAATCCTGCAGAGTAGCTGAAAACCACCTAAAATATTTCCTAATGGGTTTTTCCCAGCAAATGCATTCCAGCACAGTGCAGTCTAGACTGCACTAATATATGAGACCAATTAGACCATGATCTTTTAAGTACACACATACAAATACACTTGGTTTTACTACCACAAGTAGCCCCACTAGCAGTAGTAATTTTAATCACATACATGTATGTGATCATGACACTAGCACGATCTGGTAAAAGAGATAAATTGTTAACACTACCCCACCTGATCTGTATCAGGAATTCAATGAACTTTCAAAGTCCCTAAAATTATGAATATCACTTCCTAAAACACAAGTAAATCCAAAACCCAAGATAAAAATAAGAGTAGCTCCCTGATACGAAAAATAAGAATAGTTACCTGATATGAAAATACTCCATGAGATGAGGTATTTATAAATAATGAGCTTTCAACACTGCCTTCTTCCGTTGGCAGGAAGAGTACTCTGAAGGACATCTTTCCCATTGCTGGAATCACCTGCAGAAACCACAAAGAAGCTTGCTTGCTTGGTGCCAGTGACCACACACTCACCATTAAGTCACAGGGCCCAGAGGACACTTCCACACGTCCATCCCTATCTGCAGACCACACTAAGCAGAACCTCAGCGCTGAGAAGTTTCACCTGTGCGCAACTCTCAGCTCCTCCTACAGAGAAGAGTTGAGACCACACAGCAGCTTGCCAGGTTACGGCTGGAGTTTCTCAGCTAGCACGAGGCCTCTTCAGTCAAGGCTTCTTTTTGTGTAAGATCTTAACCATGCAGCACTGCCAGCCTCTGCGTGCCCAAAATCACTTCCCCACACAGAGGCAGTGGGCTATTGCAAAGTGAATCAAGACCCCTGTGACACACAGGCAAGTCAGTCAAAGCTGAATTTAGGCAACACTGCTAGTAACCAGATAGTCTGGCTGGAGGAACAATGATATTTATGTCTGCACAGTTATGCCCATTCAGCTACAGTAAAAGCAAAAATCAGATGAAAACGTAATAAAACCCCTTTGCACATCAGTGGAGGACAAAAACTGGGCTTCATCCAACTGAGATCACAGCAATTCATTCTTAACATGCATTATATTGTTATACATTGTTAAAAAAATCAGTTAAAATAATGGTCTTAGATCATAAAGGTGATTATGCCCATAATTGCAATACAAAATATATAAAACATTTCACTGCAGGTTTTTCTGACAAATATGCAAGACCATTCAAAAGACTGAAAATTCACGGCTGTAAAACACCCACATGCCTGTGGATTACTGCATAATGCTGCTTAGAGCAGAATGAGATTTAAACAGCCTCTCTAACATTGAAAAATTCTTCTCTTCCTCTGTTACTGTCAAACACATTTCCTACTGTAGGTTTTGGACGTCTTCTCCCAAACAAGTCTAAGTAGAAGTGAACAAAAAAACCACTAGCAAAACAGAAAAAGAGTTGGAGGTCCTACAAAGAAGCACAAAAACACAGAATGAAGAGCTTATGCCAAAGGAAGCACGAAGGCTTGGCACTTGGCCATTACATAGTTTCCAAAAGTACATCAACACTCACCCGGCTATGAGCAGGAGACACATGAAACTGTCTAGTAGCTGTAAACACTGAATTGACTACAACATCTCTATCTCTACTAGGGTTGTAGGCATGCAGCATTTTAGCTCTGGGTAACCCCAGTAACCTAAAGCAAGGAAAAAGAAAAAAGATAAATAAATTATTCACTTTATAAGTACAGGCAATGCATGAAAGAAGCCACATAAATCACCCTAAAACACATTGATCTGCAACAATCACCTAGTCGTAATTAATCTTTGGAAACACTCCAAACAAATTTTGCCTTTAGTACACAAAGGCAAATATGAAACACTGGGATGTGAGGGACACTTAGCCAAAACTCACTGGAGTAACTAAGAGTTAAAGAAAAAATAACCCTTACGAAGGACAAAGTTTTGAATAAAAAGGTTTAAATAGCTGAAGTGGTTTTTGTCAGCTAAAGCAATGATTCTCTTAAGGCTTGAGCTTTAGCTAGTACATCCTAAACCCCAACATCTTAGACATTCCTCCAGTGCACACTCTGAAATATTCCTTTAACTCACAAGGGGACTGTGTTTCTTTTTGGTTACTGAGATCAAAGGCTGACAATCACTTAAGAACAATTTTTAAAGTTTTCTTAAAATGAGTACTAAGAAAAATCTCTTATCCTACCAGCAGGTTTTGCTTGGGACTCCCTGGGGATTTCGTTTTCAGAATTTAGAGGAAACAACAAGCTCTTCCTCCACTACAAAAGGCAATCTTTCAAAAAACAAACAACTAGCACAAAGTAATTATTTGACATCCATGCAGCATCACCTGAAATGTATACCCAGAACGCATTATATTCCCTATTAGCTTTTCCTCCTTCTCAGAACTATGTTGATTTTAACTTAAAAAACACTCCAAGGCAGGAAATGCACTTCCAGCTCAGTGGCAATCATTTACTACTTCTCTATTTTGCACAGGATAGCATGATCCCAGCTAATGCTTCTTACCCAAATGGAGCCCAGTATAGCTGTTCCTCCACACTTCATTACTAACCAAAATAACAATAATGTAAGATACTCACTGCATTCCAAAATGCAGAACTGATGGGTGAAAATGTAAGGCCTTCCCATTTGGAGGCATCTTTGCTGAGAAGCTGAAAAGAAAGGAAGAGAAGCCACAATTAATATTTAGTGGGCATGACGTTATAATCTGCAGGGAAGGAAGATGCATTACAGGCTCTTAACTCTTTATATTCTGAACCTCCCTTCTTTGCACAGCTCTCCCCAGTCATGCTGGCACACCTGTTTATGGGGCTGTGCAGTGAACTACAGAGGGAAGACAACTGGGAAGAGTCCTGAGGAATGAAACTATGTCAGCATGGAGCAGATCCGCAGTCTCACCCATCAGACATCTATACAAGCACTGCTATGAGCACACCTGAGGGAGGCAGAGGTAGAGGAGTAAACAGCAGCTTGGGCAAAAGCAGACATCAAAAGAAGTGCTTGTGTAGCTGTGGCTTTTACGCAAAAGCCAGCTCATTTCTTCTGTGCAAAAGGGAGTAAGAAATACTGTGAAGCACATGCATCATCATCTTTCCTTTGCCCGACAAAAATTCACAATAAAGTTCCCATCAGTTCTAGTACATTTTTAGCTTATTTCAACATTACTCAATACCCTGTAACATAGAATTTCCAGGATGTCTTCACCATTTTCTCAATTAAAATTTGTCCTCCGCAAGTCCCAGTGACCACAGTGGTAAAAAAAGAAGCCCAGCACCTCTTCATTTTACTTGCATACCCAGTGCTACTCTGTTAAAAGCTTCCCGAGAAGCATAGTCTATTCTATGTTGAACAGCCAGAAGCAGTTTCATTTTTACTGGATGATGCTAATAAGCATCCTAGCAAGGACAAGTCCAAGAAGGGAGAGATGGACTGTGGTCTCATTAGTTATCCAGCTGCTTTGCATAATTTGTGGTAGTACAGTCAATTGGTTCCCAATTTGAAAACATAATTCTATGACATTACACCTTTAACCTCTCTTACTGTGTACATAATCCTGCTGTTATATTCCAAAGCAACAGACATCATAATTTATTACCAGTCAGGAAAAATGATGTTTATTATTATGAAAACTTTTATGAAAACATGGAATCACAGAAGGCAGAAAACTCCCTCACTACTGTAGCAGGCGGAATGCAGTATATCCAGGTAGCATTCCTGAGGAGCTGCTAGTGACAGTCTCCTTCCAAACACCTTGTCTCTGCAGCAGCCAGCTCTTGCTCCATCTCCTAGAAACACTGCAGCAACAAGCACCTTCTTCCCTTCCAAAAAACAGCCTCAGGGACATACCCAAAAGGTAAGTCTGGGTACCATTGTAAACACATACAAATTAACATTACTACTATAGTAAAAGCCACAGACATTTGGGGAACACACATTTCTTAAAGGCCCTTGGATCCTTTTATTGCATGCATACACATACAATAGCAGAATAAAAGCTAAACCAGTGGTTTATGCATTACAGTATGACCCTGAACCCCATCACTGCTCAAGTTTCTAGCATCTTACAGGTACTGCTGAAATACCTTTTCTCACCAGAAAAATCAATCCTGAGAACAGCAAGAAGTTGAGTGCCTCTCTTTGCCAACTCATGTAACTGGCAGTAGCTCTCCAAGACTTACTAACCCTCCTTCTGAGGAACTCTAGCACCATCAGCTCTTTTCCTCTCAACTCTTGCTCTTTGCAATAGGTACCAAATGCACCAGCTGGGTGCAAATCCAGCTGTGGATGTAGGAGAATGCATTTCATTTGGTCTAGGTGAACAAGGCCATGCTTGCACTGGCTCTCAAAAATGCACTGTATTGCTCTTCAGCCAACCCTCTACTAGTCAAAAAATAGGAGAAGCCCAATGAGAGTAGCAGCAGGAGGATACCAAGGGTGGTGTTTATTCCTTCTGGAGAAGGAAGCCTGGACCTCGCGTGCCTGAAGCCAAGACTCAGTTAATGACCTCTGCAGGCTCCGAGCGGGCTCCTGAGCACGGAGATACGTTTGGAGCATCCCTGCACACCAGAATGGTCCCGTGATTACACGACATCCAGCTTCTGCTTTGCACCCCACTAAAGCTGCCAAATCGCTTCAAGCTCCAGCCTGGCCCTGAAAGCAGAACAGCCACATTCCTATGGCACCGTGCCCATCACCCAGCCCACTGTCCAGCTCCAGGGCGTCTGTACTGCTTATCAGTGGCCCCAAAGCAGTGCCAAAACACAACTTGAGAGCTGAGTTTCTTCAACAACAGAACTAGTGGAAAGAGAACTACCACTGTTTTGGGTTGGTTTTGTTTTTTTCCCTCAAGGGAAAAGATGACAGGTTGGAATAATGGGAATGGGCAGCAGAACATTCTGCTTATGACACTCAAACAAGTAGGATGCACTTTGAAGTGCATCACTACGCAGAGAAAGAGACAGGCCCATCTACATTAGAAGTGTCCTTCTCCAGTTACTGTCTCTAAAAGGCAGCTGGAAGCTGGCAGAAGCTGGCAGAACACCATTCCGCATCCCCACGCTCCAAACACAATTCAGATCTCTGTGAGGGATATGACACAGAAATAAACACCAAGGCAATTTATTGAGACATTTAAAATTAGAAGTCACTTTTAACCAAAAAAATTACTTTTTTTCCTCTAAAAACATCATCTCACCAATAGATTCACTTCAAATTCTACAAAAATTGCTCTTTTAGCTACAGATAACGTGTCCAAAAAAGTACGTGGATCCTTTCATGAGAATGTCACAGGCTTGGGAAAGACAGAAATATCTGCCTGAGAATGGAAGTCTTGAAACAACAAATGTAGAGAAACAGGTCTCTTCACAACAGAAAAAGCCTGGTTTCCAGCTACTCTTTCATTGCTTTTAAAATCTGCTAACATCCCATTAAGCATACCATCTAACAAAGCTGGACCACACCCTCCACGGCACCTCTCTTTTTTTGTGGCAGACCAGTTGAACAACATCTCCTGAATGACAGATTTTGATAGAGCAATTCAATTCCAGCATTTCAGAGGACATTTTTAAGCACAAGTGAACTGGAGGGAAACAGGAGAAAGAAACAGAAGAAGGGAAGAAAATTCTTGGCAATTACTTAGAACACTCAGTATGCACCAAAAACCTAGTTTAAATGGTGCTGTTATCACTTCCCAGCCCAACAATTCAGTGCCCTTCCTCCTCTCCATCCACACAATATATTTAAACCTGACACTCTGAACCATCCATTTCCAGGAAAAGAGAGTAAGAAAAACTGAAAATATTGAGGAGGTGAGGGAGGGCACCACATGGTAACCCAGAGCACCAGGAAGATTTGGGGACAGGTTCTGGCAGGAAAGGTGAGGGTGAGCCCATGAAACCTTCAGCTCATCACCCTCACTCGCAGAAAACAGCCAGTAGAGAGAGACAGATCCTGAGCGTGCACACAACCATCAGGAATGCCTGCTGGGGAGAAAGGTGGATGTAGAACTGAGAAAAGCAGGCTGGAGGAAAGGTGGGGTGAGGAAGAGGAAGAGGGGAGAAGAGCAGGATGGAGGAATGCAAGCACCATTAATCACCTGTGCAAGCAGAGGATTAACTCTACGGCACCATTTTTAGGGGATTTTGTTGCTGTTTTTTAAAAGGTGCGTGAGCTGTAAAATGTTAAGCTACCGTATTCCCTCCACTTAGAAGCCCCAGAGGTGCTTGAACGTGGAGAATTTCAAGCCTTTTACAACGCTTCCTGCTTCAGGAAAGAACATTTTGGTGTCCTGTTCATGTGGGACTAACAAAAGGAGATGCTAATACAGGGGTGCTGAGAGCACTGTTAAATATAGCACTGAAATTGTTTTGACCTTGCTTCTTTCTAGTTTGTGATATATAAAGTAAATACAGGTAAACAACCAGGTCAGTATTTACAGTCCCAAACCCTAATATTTTTATGAAATGTTTATTAAAAACATTTGTTTGAAATAATCAAAATCCTTAAATTTCCCCCAAAGTCCAGCAGAAACAGACCTTTATTCATAGGAGATTTATTCCTACTTCACTGGTCAAAATCACAAGAGAAACATTTCTCCTAAAAATCCAAACAAAGAGCAGATCTATTCTGAATAAACTGCTGGAGACTGCATTGGGATTTTTTGTTTGTTTTGCCTTTTTTTTAATGAAACTTTAAAACTAATTCATCTGATTATACACATAAAACACTCAATCTGCAGAATAAACTTTATCTGACCATAAGTGAAGGACATTTCCTGGAAGGAAGGTTATCCCAATGTCGCTTTTTCTTCTATTAGCTCCTTTAAGTCTTCCTTGTATCTTTCTTTATTCACTTGAATTGATTACTTCATACTATCTTAGCATGCATATTATCTGATGATTCAGATAGCAACATCTGTAGTTGAAAATAATTACAAATTCTACTTGGTTCCCTTTCTTCTTCCTTCCTTTTTGTACGCTTTGTTCACAGCACATGCTGAAAAACCAAGTTGGGGAAAGGCATTTTATTGTTGGGTCTTTTGCTTTATGGCTGCAGGGTTTTCTTGGAAGTAGCAAGCAAAAAGGGACTTGATTCTTAAACATTCAAGAGCTCTTTTTTGAGTGAATCTGTTTAGGCAGTACCGTTTTATTTTTCACTATGTTAATAAAAGTAAAATTTTACTTATGTTGAGCATTTTGGCACTTTGCACCACCAGTGCAGCGATGTTAATGAACCCACAAGATGAGGTTTTGAGATACAAAAGCGGGTATGTATTGTACAGGAAAGCACATTTTTTACACAAACTGAAGTAGAGAAAGGAAATAAAACCCCTCATTTACTGACTAATTTTAGATTCACTCCTCTAGACTACACCTGATAAAGAAAAAGAAGAATGGAACACATACAGAAACAACCAAACCCACATAGCTTTAATCATTCTGATTACAGCTGATGCAAAGAAATTATTTTGTCAAATGAAAACAGGTAATTAAGAGATAATCAACATAAAAATAGAAAAAGCAGGTGAATCAAAGTCTTATGCACAGCTAATACAAAGCTTTGGTTTGTCACATCCCTAGTCCCTCTCTTCTCTCAACTTCCCCTTTACCAAAGGCAGTAAAAGCACCAGCCAGTATTAGGAACATTAAAAGTGCAGCTCCTGAAAGACACGCAGTAGCTTTGAAAGAGATAATGAAATTGTTTGGAAATGTAAAATTAAAACTTGAGTTTACTATCAAGGCAACTCTGCCAAAACCAGAAACGGGAACAGTTTTAAATTATAATTTTTTTGTAACCTTAACTTCCTTCCTAGAGGCAGAAGGAGTCCTCGGAAACCAGGAAATTGTCCGGCTTGCAATAACCCTGCACCACTCATGGGCAAGCTATACATGGTGTGTCCCTGTGGGGCTCCGGCACCTGGAGAAGAGCAGTCACACTTGCCACCTGAGCTCCAGAGACTTACAGGACTTCTCCTGAAGCCCTGTACTGACCTGTGGCAACACACGAACCATTCAATCTTTCTAGATTTTTTTTTACTTTTTAAAGGAAGAGAATGACCAACAGGTAAAAAACCACAAATGTGAATTTTGAACACTGGAAACCTAGAAGCCCAAAGGCTCCCTTATTTTTAGCACTGCATTTTTTTAGGGAAGAGAGGGAGGACTGACTCACTGCTTCTGAATGCTTGGGATTTGTAACCCATCATCAGGAATTCATTTACATGCTTTACCAGAGAGCTGTGCTGCTTCTGGAAGAAATTCTTTACTGTGAGGGTGGTGAGGCACTGTAACAGGTTGCCCACCAGAAGAGTTCAAGGCCAGGATGGACAGGGGCTCTGAGCAATCCAGTCTAGTGGAAATTTCCCTGCCATAGTGGAGGTATTTGAATTAGACTAGGGTCCCTTCTGACCTATTCTATGATTCTGGAAGAAGGATGGTTGCCTTTACTTCCTCTGAAGCACACTATGTACATCAAGGACTGAATCCTAGACTGTGGAAAGCAGGAAATGCCAAAACAGTGTTACCTATCAACTAACATGTGCATGCATACCTGCTATTTTGCTTGTTTCGGCTACAGGAAAATAGAGAAGGGCAGCTAAACCAAAAGAAACCAGTGAAATGGATGAGACAGGCTCTCTAAAAACAGATCCCATCATTTATGGCATAATTTAAGGAGGAAAACAGGTCTATCAACCTTTTCTTTTTTTTTTTTTTTTAAATTTCTTAAACTACTGAAGTCGGCAAAGCAGCACATAGCTAAGACCTGCACACAAAAGTTTCAATGAGCTGGTAACTTATTTACAAAGGCAGTGAAATAAAGAGGGAGGTAAGCCTAGCTCAATGTGTAAAGCACAAACCATTCTGTTACTTCCACTTGGTCCCTGGAGCATTGCTCTCCCCCAGCAACCTCCTCTGCCCCATTACTCCAGCCCTGGTGCTTCCACAGCCACAGGTCTCCTTCCTGGGCAACCTTCTCTCCTCTGGCTGCCTGTGGTCCCTTTTCCTACCAAGTTCTGCAACAGCATTTACACAAACCATTTGCACAACAGTTACCTAAGCCAGCAGTGCTTCGGTTTTATTCATTACAAAACGACAACAAAATTGCAATGATCAAACTTAAAGAGTATCTCACCCTATAGCCCTTAAAACCACATTTCTCAATGGGATGTAAATGGAAGGACACAGATAAAAAAACCCTGGCTTTTCTCTCTACCCTCACAACCAAACAGTCTCGTTGAAAAGTGTCCAAAGAAGTTAAATGTAGACCACAATAAAAAATGAGATTAAGACTCGTGAAGAAATCTAGGGGAGATGACTATCAGTGAGGGACAAAGCGCTGCAGTGAGCATCTTGGTGAAAAGGAAAGGCTTTTGCCCCCAGCTGCGCCTGTGGTTTGCATTTTAGTAGCAGGAGCAGCACAATAAAGCGTGTTTAATAGAAGAACGGAACTCCTCCCTCACATAAATCAGTCCCAACTTCTGAAATAACTGAAATCTGTAGTGAATTAAGACATTAATTCACAATGACTTGAATTAATTTGAAATTATTTTCCGAAACCTCTTCTTTGAAATCCTTTACTCACCCGAATTTCAAGCAACAATCAACACTCCCTAGAGATGGTCCAGGGGGACCATGTACATTTTAGGCATCTTGGACAGACAGTAACTAAGTTATTTGTTTTGGATGACTGTACATGGCCCACTAGCTCAAAGTGCACATCAAACATATTTTGGTCTGAAGCACCTCTACTGCTCCCAGCAAATCCCAAATATCCTGGCACGCAGAACATCTACTTTCATTTTACTTCTGGCTTCATATAATTCAACAATTGCCTTTTCATTCTGAAATATTTCATGAGGTAAACTCTGATAACTGCTCTCAAATAAATTTTTTACCTCCCTCACATAAATCAGTCTTTACAATCCATCTTTTTCAAAGAAGTCAGCAATCTTCCATTAAAATTAAAATCGCAGAAACAATACCATTTACTCTTTTCTTTTTTAAGTTCTTTCCAAGACAAATTAAAAGAGTCAGTTGCCCAATACAAACACACAGTTTTGGCTCCATCAGGAGCCTTGGTAAAGACAAAACGTCAACAATACCAGGTTCTGGATTTGTGGGTTTTAAGAAAATACTGCATTTCACATCCCTTTGAAGACTGTTTCTAGCCTATGAGTTCGCAAAATAAAACCAAAATATCACGGTCAGCTCATGGTATTTTTCTTCCTTTTTAAAATTCAAAAGTTTTTAGCCAAATTCACTTTTTTGTATAATTTGCTTACCCTCTAGCTGCCAAACCCTCAAAAAAACCCCTAAGAACGTTTGAACTGCCTGCATAACACAGGCTTGTTCTTCAAAAACTGCCACTAAGATCACACATAATTGCTGAGATGTTAACTTTTGCCTATCTTACTCAATTAACCAGAATTAAGAAAGGCAGTCAAACCTGAAGCACCCTGGCCTATTTAATACATGCACAGAAATGGGTGCTTTTCGAAGAACGCTGTGCAACTCTGACAGCTCAAAACCCCTACAAGAGAAGCTATGAGGCTCTACACCACCGAAAGATCAGGCCGTCTAGCCACACTCCCGGCCCAGTGTCTCTGAACAGAAAATGAAACATTTTCAAGTGAGATGGGCTGACTGCAGCCTTTCTCAGACACTTTGAAAACCTGAACCCCAGAGAAAGGGTACACGGAGGAGTACCTAGAGAAAAGGCTTCCAGCGTGTCAGCATGCTGCCTTCTCCGGCTAAAAACGAAGCACTAATGCAAGCCTTGAGCTGAAATACCATGAAATTTAAATGACTGTTCCCAACCCACAGTTTTCAAAGCCTTTTATTGAAAGCAGTCAAAATTCACAGCACAGCTCCATGAAAGAGGCAGGATAAAAGAACCTCAAAAAAAGTCAGAAGATAGGCCACAAACCCACCTGGCCTTGTACCTAAGAAGAACACAATTATTTTTACTTACTAGGTAGCAAAGCCTTTATTTCTGTCCTTGCAATGGCAAAACGACAGCAGAAAATTTTAGAGGGAAGGGCAGTTTTTAAGCACAGTCCTGTACTAACGTAATTACAAATTAAACAAAACAAGAGGCGGGTATTTCAGAAGAAACAAATTCTATCACACCTGCCTCAACTAAGTTAATTCCCAGAAAAGTAACAATGAACATATTTGCTGTTCCTGCAGCGTGTCTACAGAACAATTACCAGTAAAGAAGGAAGAGATCCAAGAGAAAACAGACCTCACCTTTTTAATGCACCAATTCCAATTCTATTTTTTAACAGTTAAAATAACAATTCATTCCATCAAGTACACCCAATTTTACTCAAAAACTCCCCCCAAGCTGAAGAGCAAAGGGCCAACTTCAGTCAAGTCAGTAGCAACCCTTCCTCCTTCAAGTGTTTCACTTTCACATGCCAGGGAAACTAGTTTTCCTCCAGCTCTGAGAATCTGGCTCCCGCCTCGAGAAAAGCAGGACGCATTAACAGGAAGTACTGGGGGGCTGCAAAGCTCACAGCAATAGGAAGTTACATTCTTGTCAAATTTCAATGCACCCAACCATTTCCTTTTTCTACACCACGCACAGCCAAAAATTTCTATCTTGGACAGAAACCATTTTAAATTACAGCAGTTCAGCAAAATGCATGAAAGAGCTCTGTGGTCACTGATAAGCTTGACCTGCTTAATAATTAAGAGTGATAATCTTCCTACAGTAATTAAGAGTGATAATCTTCCTATGAGAGCTGCCTTTTGCTGTTTCTACATTAATCCAAGCCTTTTAGTTTCTTTTTACAATGAAAGAGTACAGGCCTGTAGGACAGCATGTATTTGCCTGCTGGAGCTCAATAACCCATAGGAAACCCTTACATTGAACCCATTAAGTACTAAAAAACCCACTGTTCTTCCCCATGCCTTGCCCCTCCCCGGAATAAGAAAAAAAGAATGCTAACTAAAAAGGAAACTAAGCAAATACAAGAAAACTCAGACCTAGGACTTTAAAAAGCAGCAACTTCTGCTTTTAATTTATTCCCCTGATCTGGACAGTGCACCTGACACCAGTTTCCCTGAAAAGAAGTTACAGAAAAGTCACTAAGATCACATCTCAAAGCTACAAAAAAATACCCAGTAGTGGAAAACATCAATCTGGGCTTTTCATCTTTTTCTGTTTTGTGAATTTTAGCCCAAATTTTTAAAAACAAAGTCTAATCACTGAGCATCAACCTTTAAGAATAGTAATTTACCTACTGGCATTCAATACCATGCCTTGTTTAAGCCAGTGTACGAACACAGACAACCAAAAGGAGCTCAGCATGGAAAACTGTACAAGTTTTCTCCACAGCATTTTTTTTTGTAGCCTCAAATGCGACAAATGCAAAAAAGGCAAACACTCCAATACACAGTTTCACTGCATTGGCAGCAATTTATTTTACAAACTGATAAGGTGCTGGGGAAGTCCCTCAAAAACTTAAAACCATGCACCACTTGCAAAATCCTTTTACCAAGCATTTGCTTGAGTAATAGACCAAGACCAGCTTTCTCAGGACTATGTTTCAGTTTCATAAGGAGAAAAATTACTGCCACTATTGATTGCTAAATTTGTTAAAAACTAAATTATGCCCTCTAGCAGATCAAACTTCATAGAAGACTTTCTCAAGCATCTCCAAACTACCACAAATTTAAACTACATTAGTTTTCTAAAAAAATACATAATTTTTCATGTAATTGAAAGGCACTTTCACAAGCTGTACTATATGAATGTGAAAATACGATGCAAATAAAAATACAAGGAGAAGAAGCAAGGCTACACTTTTCTTAAAGGTACTCTAAGTGTGGTGCTGCAGGGGAAAGCTGCGGTCACACAGTCATCCTACGCACAGCAGGGAAACAAAGCTGCTCCCCCCCCACCCCAGGGGCCACTACCAATCTTCAGCACGAAAAGTTAAAGTTCAGCCACCAGCCAAATACCAACACTGAAAAAGTAGCTTCCAGCCCAAACCACCACCACTATCTCACAGCAGCATCACTCTCTTCTTCTCGTTTTCCACCCCTCCCCGATGGGATGTATTACATCCTCGTTAGTTCCCCTCCAAATGTTTTGGTGTGACTTGACAAAGCTTTCTGTGCTGGTGCAGTAATTCATTGAATCTGTGCCATATGTGATGTGTGGTATTTTTTTTAGACAGGGCACAAAATACAGAACCGTATGAAGAACCTTTTAAAAATAGCAATAAAAAAAAAATTGCAGACTATTTTTATTGTTCACTGGCATTTTATTAACTGACAGCACTGTGCATTTTCATCTTCCTCTCTATGCTTCAACAGCACAGTCATACAAACCTACCCTCAAACAAAGAGCTTTTCTCTTCTAGCTTCCCATACAAAACTCCGGTTATACTTCAAAGTACATACCCTCCTGCAACCAGAAAAAGAAAGAGGGATCCTCCACAGCATCAGATCATTTCCACTTTTTCACCTAAAGCCAGTAAACCCCCACGGTGACAGGACACCACGCAGATAACCTGCAAAATTTCCCCGGCTCCCCCTTTTGAAAAGTGCAGCTTGCTGAGCTCTCCTGTCTTGTGTCACTCGTCACTCTGGGCTGTGGTGTGCAAAATGCAAAGACAGCTCCATGACTTAGGGCTATTACTAAGAGCAAGCATGCTCATGGTGTATTTGTGACCTACTCCTAAGTACTATCGCGTATTTATAATTCGCTAGATTACGCTCTTAAAGGAAACATACAGATACAAAAAAATTTATACCAGAAAATTCAAACTGGCAAAAATACAAAAAAATTGGCATTACCAGGATTAGCAGTTTCAACACTTATTGCAGAAACCACCAGGTCCTCACAAAACATCTGGGATCTGTTGAAGCCAATGTACAGCATATGCCCTCAGCCAATTTCTTCTGATGCACAAAACACTGCAGTGTTCTGCTATTATACAATTCAGAACCATATGAAACACACCCTGTTTCACAGGTTTATTAACAAAATGTCTACCACCAAAAAAACCTCAGGTATGCTATGGCTCTGAATTCCAGCAAGGGGCACCTAAAGTCCACAAGTTAACATTTGCTTCCTTCAGCAGGGTAGCTGGCAAGGAAAGGAAGAGGAAAATTAGCTGAAAAAAAAACCAGCAGGAAGCCAGCTTTTGATTATTTTATATCCGTTAAAAAAAGTACTTGCAATCAAGCACCAGATTAAAACTCCACCTCCCCTAGATTCTTGCATTTCCTCCTTTATTTCAAAGCTAGGAAGCTAATCAGTTACACCAACTTGAAATGTTCACCTGTGAAACCAAAGGCAAAAGCATCAGTAACGCTATTTTTAGCTTCTTCTCAAGCCTCAAACCAGACATCGGCTTCCACTGCCATAAAGGATGCACTTCGCTTCTGCGTGCCCCACGCGGAGTTTCTCAAGCTGCCCATGAGAGGAAAAGCTCCTCCAGGCAGGTCAAAGATCCCTCTGCAGCCCAAAGGTGTCTTTAACTGGTCTTGGCCATACATCACTTGACACTTCTTCCTCTGCAAGAGAAGCAAACTAATGCCATGGTCCCGCATGGGAACTTGCACAAAGGCCCCACTGAAGCCAGTGGGGCTTCTCATAGGAAGAGGGGCAGCTGGAGTGGACTGAGGAGCAGGACTGCCACACAGCATCTTGCCCCTTCTTATGGGAGAATTTGGATACACAGATGGACATGCATCTGAACCATGAGCTAGACAAAGCTTGGCAAGTGCATCCAGCCTCTGAAGAGGCTTCTTCTGCCACTCCATGGCAATAGTTTACACTAAAAAAGAAGCAACAAGACTTTGTAAGACTATTGTAAGACAATAGTCTCATGCCTCAGTAACATTACTTCAGTCATGTCAAAATGGAAGATGTGGCCTTTGGCAGAAAAACGGCAAAACCACAGAGGAAATAAAGAAGCTTAAGATGCTGCCCCAAACCATGACCAGCAGTACGTAATGTGGATCTGCAGTTACCACAAAGTCACATTTTTGACACCTGATCTTACCTTTCCACAGCTTGCAAGCTTTCAGTGGATAGAGAGAAAATAAAGAAGATGTGAGTGTTCAAAGTGTCATTGTCCCCAACCCCGTACGTGCATCCAGAATGACTTAACCTCCAAGTCAGGCATCACAACTAAGTGATGGATGACATGGGACAACCTGAAGTTTTCCAAGTCCCAAACAAGCTTCCTCAGCTTGGAGGCAAAAGCAAAGCTTCCCATCTTAAAATTTGGAAGCGCACACTCTGTATGACTGGGCGCTGCTCTGCCCTCCCTGCACCGCAAATGTTTCAGTAATTGTTCCAGGAACAACAAAACACAGCCCATCGTTTCAATGGCCACAAAGCATGAATAATTGTTTTTATTTACAAGGAGAGAAAAAAAATCCAAGCAAGACTGAAAGCATGGGGACCAGAGCAGGGGTGTGTGTTTGTTTTAAAGCAACTACCCGCATCTGCGGGATCAGCCACATTATCCCAGCAACACTGAGAATGCTCACAAAGGCCAGAAATGTCCCCTTTTCAAAAGGGCAGTTTAAACGCTGCAGAAACTGGGTCAGCGACAGGCCACAGAAATACCTAAGCAGGCAGCAGGCACCTCGCGAGCTGTAGGCAGCAGGCTTGCAGCAAAGGCCTCGAATAAAAGACAGAACACACCAAGACAGAAATCAGACAATAGCTATTGAAGAAAGGCAGTTAATAGCAACAAAGCACGTAAAGCACGGGTCAAGGAGTCGGTCAAGTACAGGCCCTTCAACTCTCTACCCTTCTCCAGTTGCCAGGAATCAAGATTTAGACACAAACCAGAGACGTACATGGCACACAGCACCAGCAGGCAGGCACAAAATGGAGCAGACATGTTAAATCCACAACACAGTGAGGAACTGCAAAACTTATTCTACAGTATGACAGGGCTGCTCACTTGCCGAGGGCAGCGCACTGCTTCTTGTTCTTCCAGTTTCATTTGAAGGAAAAAAAAAAAAAAAAAGCAAAACCAAACAGGAATTACACAATTTTTGCTTGTATATAGTTAGTATATTTATCATCTCTGTGTTCAGGTCTTCACTGTTGTACATTTATTGATGTGTAGGCACCTTAATTTTAAAATGCCAACCCACAACTGCAATCGACAGGACAATGTAATTCAGCACAAAATATATCTATGTAGGCAAAATCTAAGAAGTGACCTACAATGTCACTAGTGAGTTCTGTCTTGAGTCTTGCTGACTTGCATAATAGCTGACACCAAATGAGTGTGCAGCAGGACTGCTGTACACATCTGCCAGCCACAGTCAAGAGACTTGATTCTGTTTTCCACAGACCCTTAAAATCATTTGACGTGAACAGACGTGGTGGTTATCCAAGGTGCAAGCAGCTGTGAATCAGGCACTCCCTCCTTTCTCTCATTTCACTTCCCCTTTGCTATTGTGTATCTTTCCCTTCATTGTTAAGATTGAAATCTGCAGTTATCCCTTTTCAGTTTTGCCAATCACTTGTAATGAGCAAGCTCTCACTTGTTCCCTACCTACCGGTATCTTTGCTCACTTTGTGTTTTTATAGGGGCACTTTTTTTCGCCTATTTTTTTCTGTTCACAGCCTATAGTAATTTTTTTACTTGTTACCGTACTCTGCCCCAGCCCTCGCCTCTCCGGCAATTACACCCTGTCCTTCCCCTGCTGCCAAATTCTAGCCCAGACATGTTCAGCATCACATCCAAGCAGTTTCCAGTGCCATGTGCAACTTGCTGGCTGCCCAGCCTCTCTCCCCCCAGCCAGGCAACCATGCATGGATGGTGGCATCCTTTTTCAGTTGAGTTTTGCCTCACCCAGCACACTGCTCTGAGCTTTGGTGCACGAGTCTGAAGAGGAGAGCCCTGTGCATGAAAGCAGACGTGATCTGCAAGCAGCACTCCCAGAGAAAGGTCTGGTGGCTGCAGAGAGCCTTTTGTTTCTGTAGCAGGAAGTCCAGTGGGACCCAAGACGCAGCCACAGCCTCTGCCTCAGAACACAAACTGAGGGTGGGTGCCTCAAGTCTCCGAACTTACATGAAAACCTGAGCAGAGAGGGCCAGCCAGGCAAGTCAGAAATGCCACAGGTTTGAAAAGGCTGCCACAACTTCACCTGCCACCTCGCTCCCTGCACCCAGGGGAAGCTGCACACAACATAGGAAGCAGCGGAGGCAGCAGAGATTGGGGGGATGTGATCACTGCCTTACCCTGGGCTCTGAAATTAGAAATCTGTCATTCCGCCTCCCTCCCAAGGACTGGGAAAAACAGGCTGCTTGCAAGGGCAATTGGAAGCAACTCCATGACCATCCTCTGGTAAAACCTCATTCTCACTGCATAGGGAGCTGAAGGTGACCAGTGTTCCTTTCAACACCTAAAGCTCTGTCCTGAAATTGCTCCTCCACCACGGCCCAGGTACCTGGGGAAGGAGCTTCTCCATAGAAAAGACAAGATACTGGCAGTGGGGATGAATCCTGCCTGTCACCAAGGGCCAGTTTCAGGTCCCGGTGCAGGTGAACCTTGTAGTTACAGCTCTTCCGTTGCTCTGAAACCCATTTTTTATCATGACTGGTGCACTATGACCACTCCCATACCTTCTACATCCACCTTGCCTTCAAGCAACAGATGAACAATGCACAAATGTCATGATGGCACTGTGAGTATGTGGGATACTTACAATCTTGAAAAATAGTCTCATGCCTCAGTAACATTACTGATTTTCTCACTTAGCTGCTACCTTGCTGCACCCCTCTCACATGCACAGCCCCCCAGGTTCTGGCTGGGACCAGGGTCTGACGAGCCCTGAGGGGATGAAAAGGGGAACAAACAGCACTCATTGCAACCTCACAGTGTAGTTTCTTGCGAGACAAACACTGCTGGCCACCCAGCCAGACAGTGGGAACTCAAGGAGGGGAAAGAAAACCATCCCCCCTCCTGCCACATCCCACAGCAAACCCCACTGCCCTTCCACCCAGAGATTTAACATCAAGACACCAGTGTAACCACTGCACTGGGCAGCACTCAATTACAGTGACAGCATCACTACACCAAAATGCTCAAGATTTGTGGCTATTTGTGGTGCAGGAGCTGAGCTGCTACAGCATTACTTCAGCCAGGATCTGGTGCTCGATGCCCAGACTGCACCAAAACCATGAGTGCCCAGCTCTGTGCATGGTGACAGTCACGTGTCAATAACTTTGGTAGAGTTCTAAGGTAAAAAGACAAACCTTTTATATTTCAATTTTGAACCCTTCTAATAATCCTTGTTAGACTGTCCCTACTTTTCAAGTAGAGAGCAAACAACTTCACACAGTAATTTCTGTATTAACTACTGCAAAGGCAACTGAATCTTTCAAGATGACACTTAGTACCTACAACTGAAATTTCATGCAATGTACATCTTCATACTCTAAGAAGTAGTCAAGTAATTACTTTAAACTTTAAAATTACAGTTTTCATTTTCTACCAAATGTAACCAACTTTTTTATTAATGAACCACTGCAATTTATCCTCCAAAAAAATAAAACAACTATATTTTCAGATAATTCAGTAGAATTCAACTAATTCTGCTTTTTATCATACAACTCTCTCAGGATTCAGCCGTGTTGTGCAATGACAGCAGCTAACACTACAGTGTAAGTGAAGATGATGGGTTTTAAACGAGGGAAATGTCCCCATAGACCACACCTGTTTATAAAACAGCCAGCCTGGAACAGAGGAGTAATTGACAGCTTTTACATATTCCCACCCAGAAAAGCCTTGAGAACACGGTGCACCTTGGCACGCTGACACAAGCGGCAAGGAAGTCCGAGAGCCTAAAAAATCCGGTGCACGTGCGATTTCAATTGCTTGTGTAAACTGCACCTCTCGTCCAAGTGCACTACAGCCATGGAGTTAAAAGGCAGCACAACACGCAGGAACCTCAAGACCTTGGAAGCCATTCAAAGGATCCTCCTCACAAATAATAAAGAAACAAGCATGCATCTGTTTTTCCTCTCTCCGGTGCTAAACACATCATACTGAGACTTCTGGATCAGTGTCAAAGAAGTCTCCAAAGTCCCACTTTGTTCCAAGTGTATTCCCTACGGCAGCACAACACACTGCTCCAACAAATGCCAAGAGATGGCATTGAATTGGCATTGCATACACATGTACGTGCCCAATTTTGGTCATACACATGGCTGCTGAACCCGTTTCTGTCCTCACTGATAAGACACAAATACCTGCAGCTAAAGGACTGCAAAGAGTTGCCTGATGTCACCAACCCCACATGCTGCCCATGGAGGAATTCTTTGGAAATGTTCACCGGGAAGAGTACCAGCAGGAAGCAGCACACCAGAGGATCTTTTCTTTTCAATTTGATTTTTTGATAATAACCAGAAATCACAGGAATAATTCAAGTAGCTTCACAAGAAAGGTCAGACCTCAGTGCACCAACAAACTTAAAGAATTGTTAAGTATGAACATTTGGATTCACTGCTTGACAGCCACTGTCAGCCCTGAAAGAAATGTGCAAGAGTCAATAGCAGCACTTGCAGTGACTCAAAGCCAGTCCCTAGAGCTCCGAGAAATCTGAATCTCTATAATAATTCCCTTTTGGATCCTCTCCTGGGACCCACAAAAGCTTTTCAATCAAGCCCTCCAGTAATTCAGGAGGGGAAACAGGCTGTGAGAACATGGCAAAATTCAGGGGTCTCAGAGTACAACAAAGAACAGCAAAAAAAAATTATTAACTTTCTATTAGATCAGATATCAGCATTCACATGATTAAAAAAAGCTGGGAAATTCTCCTCAGGAGATAAATATAAATGTGCTACCAACAAGGCAGATAGTCATAATTTATCTCTACCTACTTTGTACAGTTGAGACTGCCTATTTAATTCAAAGTTAACTTTTTGTTTTGAAAGGTGCCTATGCATGTAACAACAGGATCATGCTTCACTCTCTTAAAGAAAATAAACAAAGAGAAACATTAAAATAATGAACAGCAATTTAAAAAACTGAAAAGCAATATAAAATTATTTATACATGCAAAAGAGTTAGCAAAAATCGATGCCAAAACAGTTTTGGCTTAAGGTCACTTTTTTTCATACACACATACACACGCACACATACACATACATATATAACAATAAAATTCAGGCTTCTGAAAGTCTTCCCAAGCATTTTGAGGCGCGTCAAATGATCATGCTATTGATACACAAGTGTCTCCAAAGGCCAGACCAGTTTCAAATCTTAGTACTGCAAAGGAAGCAAGTTCTTTCATAATGCAAGCACAGCTATGCTACTGCTTTTGGCACCATCACATTGACCTAAAGAACAGTTTTAGGATTAAAAAATACTGAGTTGTTTTCTGCATTTCTTATATTTCCTTACAGAACATGCTGTTGCAAACAAACATTTTAAACAGAACTTTTTCTTTCTCATAAAATCCAACTCTGAAACACAACAAAACTCTGAACCAGAGTCAACACAGCCCACACTGAACAGGATACACCATCTTAACTTCCTCATTTTTATTTCCAAGTCTTTACAGCTCCTTCATGTGTCTTCACAAAGTTTTAAAGCTGAGGTTGGCTTTTATCAGGCAGTAACTAAAAGCATTATTCTGCACTTCAAATTTCTTGATTTTGCCATCTGCAGAGTTCTGGTATGCAGGTGGGTCAGATGGTAAACAACTAGCTACAGCTCACTGGGTACTGCAACAGTATCTTGAAGCACACATGGGAAGATGAGAACATCAGTAAAAATAAGAACAGAGGCGTACTTCTCACCTTCCTCTCAGAAAACACTTTTCCTTCTTCTTTTCCTCATAATTCTGAGCAAAAAAAGCTTCTTCACTGTCTGAGAAATTCCCGTGTTTATATAAGGTCCAATTGTTCTACAGAAAGTAAGGTCTGTTTTGTACAGACACACAAAATACCCTGAGTTTTCCTTGTCTAATTATATTTCCATTACTATTTCTAAAAGTTACTAAGATACACGCACCAAAAAACCCCTCAGCTTTATTTGTATACCACTTTGGGGCCAGGAGGTGGAGAAGAAGATAAGGTGACAATTAACACCGCCAGCTTTGCCCTCTATCTTCCTTATCTCAGCTGGCAGCCTGGATACAACACAGAATGGTGGACCCCTGAGACAACAAGCAGACACCTAAATTATCTGCACTGATCCCATGTTTCTCCCAGGTGATTAGCTTATCTGATGAAAGCAAACTCTTCTGCAAATACAAAGCAAATATCTGCAGTGAGTAATCAGAACTCTGCAAAAGAGTTAATACACACTGTTGTCACATGCAGGTATAATATTTTATATATACTGTTCCCCTGCCTGAAGTGGACAGGGCCCTTCAGTCCTGATGAAGAAGGGAGTTGGTCACTTTGCAATAACCACCAAAAAGAAAAAGTCTCTTCCTAAAGCAGACACTGAAGAAAGTGGATAAAGAATGATGATTAAGACGATGTAACCAAGACATCTTTTAAAACCCAGGTTTGAATTTGTGGTGTTGATGTTGTTCTCCTGTTCATCTTTTTACTTATGTTACTATGGCAAACACCAAAACTACTGAAAAGGCTCCTTCACCACTTGCCCACAAGCCATGCAGTCAAGAGCCACTGCCAGGGCATGAGCACAGCTTTCCTAGAGCACGTTTCCTGGTCAAATAAAAATACATGAGTCATTAAAAGCTAGGTTTGTGTCACCTTTGAGTATATATGAAGATTAGAGCCAGGTAACAGCTGTGCCTTAGAAGTCTTTATTACACTGCATTAGAGAGATTTCATGATACTTTATGCTCTGCTTATATAATAATCAAACCAGAGTGCTGGGGTTGATTATTCAGAAGCAGACTCTACACAAATTCCTAAAACTGAGCAAACTGTTGTTTAGGCTTTTTTCTATTTTGTCACTACGTGCCAATCTGCAACAGTGGAAAAAACTGTGAAGCTAAATTCTTACAGGGTGTCAATTTTCAGACTGCTGACACTGGTCTATGATTCCAGATGTCTATTGTTTAACAGCATAATGGTAAAATTAAAATTACTGCAAACTAAGTCCTCTTATAGGCAATTAAGAAACAGCTATAATGGAGGTGACAATAATTTATTAATAATAAATGCACAGACCAAAATCTAAATCTTTTGTGGCCCACTGCCCACAAATCAGAAGGATTAGCCTGAGATTAACAGACATTTGAAATCCATTACCAGTGTATTAAAAAGTAAAAGTAGAAGCCTAAGAAAAAAGTTCCTATTCTGAACTACTTCTATTACAGAAGCCGCAAGGACAGGCTAGGAGGACAGAAAGTTTACAAATGGACATGGACAAACATGCCAAAGCAGCTGTTTACTTTTGCTTTTCTTTGGGTTTTTTTCCCCTCTTCTCTAGACCCGCAAAATGTATCCCAACGTCCCCTTTTTCAAAACAAGGCAGGTTAAGTTTAACAAGAAAAACGCCATGTTCCCAAGCAGACGTGCACAGCCCTCGCAGCATGAGACTGGCCTGGCACTAAAAGCCGACCTTCCCCATGTGTTTGCTGAATGACTACACCAACAGGCTGTGCCACCAGACCTGTCCCTGCTCTCACACAGCTCTGCAGCCGGCACTGAATCTAACACAATGGGAAATAAGACACCATATGCCCTTGTCCCACCTGCTCAAATCAGGCTTGTCCTAACTCTAAAGGGCATGCATCCCGGGTGGGCTCTGTCCCAAAGCACCGGCTATGGGGTGTTTAGCAAGAGCCAAAAAAAAAAAAAATCATGCGTAACAAATGACGTACTCACGTGTGCACTGGCTTTCAACTGTCCACACAGTGGATTCTCCACACCACCCACCCAAAACCCACAAGGTGTCCCCCAGGGTATCCGTCCTCCCAGTGCAAATGCTTCACCCCACTCCCACCCCACAGCCAATGACCTGAAGGCATTACTACTACCACACAACGAGACAAAGTCCATCTCAGCCCCACACTTCTGAGGGCTGACCTGCTCATCTATCTCACCTACAGGGAGTGGAACAGCAGATCTGGCTGGGCTCCTCCCCAGCCCCTCCTGCACTGCAGGGCTAAGGGAGCAGGGTCAGGCCTGGCACAGGTACCACCACACAACCACCCACCCCCACAGGGTAGGAAGAGGCACGTCTGAAGGACTGAGGAAAGAGCAAAGAGATGCCACAAGGTCCAGACCAGTGCCACACCAACATGGGTGGGGCTCCCTGGGAGCAACATGAGACAAGCAGAACAGAGATGACATCCTGCAGGTGACACAGGGCACCCATCCCACACAACGGAAAGCAGACAATGAGGGAGAACTTCTGTGCACATTTTCAGCTGATGCTGCCAGAGAGCAACAGGGAAACCAATCAGAGAATGATCACAAGTAAATGTTAATCTGGCAATAAAACAAAGAAGTGCTTCTAATCCAGAGAAGTTGTAGGGCTGCACAAGGCAGGGGACTGCACCAGGCAACAGAGTGCAAGTCAGCCTCTTCCTCTTGCTTCAGGCATGGCCCAGACAGAAACTAAAATAAAAAACTAGAGATGCCATAAAACAGTATACAGGATATCTGCAGAGTATACAGAGAACAGAAAGTGAAGAAATTACTAACAGAAGAAAACAAAGAAAGAACTATATAGGGCACCAAAATGTAAAGCATAGTTTATTTGTTGTTTTAAAACGGGTTATTACATGTGAGAAAGTTTCCCCAATAGCACATATCCACAAACACAATTTCTTCATACACACTAATCCCTGTGCAAACAATGACCTCACAGCCCCAGCCTGCTATTTTTACCAGTAGTATAGAAACTGGTGTTTCCATAGAAGCCTGTGGGGCTTTTCAAGGGACCATGAGCCATATGAATGCAGAAGTGCCAATTCATAACTACCACACCAAGACTGCCTTCATTTCTCAAAGCCAAGTTGTCATCCTTAGATGAGGAAGTCCATTTTAGGTAGCGTATGAGCTGACAAAGACCGAAGAGTCTCTGGCCCAACCACAAGCATCCTCCAGCCCAAGAGGGCTCACAAAAGTGAGAGAAATATACACATTCCAGCAGGGTTTGTTCAATGCAAACAGACAAGATTTTGATGATGACTGGGACTGCAACAGCAAATCCAAGAGTAATTAATTATGGCTACATACCACCTTTAACATATTTCCATCAAGGTGAAGTAGGACCTACGCTGAGGACAGAAGTTTGACAGCTCTTTGCAAACAAACGCAAGACTGTCTCATTTGCTATTATCTCCTGATCACAAACCTCCTCAGTTTGGTGTGAAACACTGTACAGCTGGCCTGGGCAACTGCTCTCATTTATGAAATGTCTGAAAACAATTTAGAATTAAAGAAACAAATGACAGCTGAAACATTTGTTAGCACACAGCACTGCCATGCAATGTCCCAGGGAAAAAAACAAAACACATTTTTCACCCCCTGTATCAGCAGGCAAGCAACACAATTTCGTAAAAGGACCGGTATTTTGGAAGAAGCAATGCACACAAGGGAAGAGCTGTCCCTAACAGCATCTAATACAAAGTTCAGCAAGGCAAAGTTCATCAGTGAATCAACTGCCACATAAAACAGAGATAAACAATTACAGCAGCAGGAGTTCAGCCTGCCACCCTAGCTGTGCCTGGCAGAAGCATATGGAAGGAGAGGAAGAGTAACACTGATTATTTTGGAAGGAACTATCTGTTTCTTCATCTACAAGAGAACCCCCAATTTCGCTGACCTCTAGCAACTCTCTTCAGTAAGCTGCTTTTAGTCCAGTTTGACACCATCCTGTGTTCCCTACAGGGGTTTCCTTCGGGATTTTCACCCAAGTGTAACAGGTAGGTATGTGCATCTCAATTCCCTTCCTTTACTTCTAAGGATTATGTAAGGTAAATTTTATTTCTTTAGGCATCTAGTAAAACTTAAAATTAGTAGTCCTTTGGTGATCTAGTCAAAGTGGGAGAGGTGTACAACAGACATGACTTATCAATTAAAAACAAAAGTTAGCCAATACTGAAGAAGTTTTTGGTGCTAACCACTAAAAACATACATTCTATGCATACTGTAGAAATTGCTACCTTATGCAAGTACATTAATGTGACTAAAAAGCTTTTTCCCAAGAAACTCAGCTTTGTTTTTTAATACACACAAGTATTTCTGCTTCTTTTGTAAATCAAAAATTTTAAAAAATCTAAAAACTTAATAAAAGCAGCTTTCACTATTACAAGTTAAGACCAAGCATATATTCTAGGAAAAGCCTTCAAGTAGTTAGACTTACTTTTGCGGTAATTTTAATGACAATCTAAATGACCAGTGGTACTCCATACAAGCTGAGATTGAAAATATTGTTTTAAGATGGTTCCTTTCAGACAGCTTAAGCCCTCACTGATGCTCTCAAAACTACTTTTCAGCTTTCGATTTTGAAACACTTTCTCAGTGGATACTCAGTTTGATTTTAATAAAAGATATTTAAAAAATAAACACAACATAAACCAATTTTTTAAAATATTCAGACATTTCTGCTGGCACAGAATCAATTTTTATTAATTTCAGTAATAAAAAGCAGAAGAAAAAAGAAAATCTGGTTGATCCTAACCTATATTTCAATCTTTCTTCTCCTGCCTTAGCCAGCACCCAAGCTAGTTAGCCGGTACACAGGCTAGGCCCATGCCTATACTTCCCAAGCAGTGGACTGTCAAAAATTATGGCACTAAGACCACAGGCTTTTTGGAAGGATGAGTCACCTCTGAAGTGTCTCAATACTCCATCCAGAGTGCCAGACCTCATTTGTGCCTCTTGACTAGAGACAGAGCTGTGGCCAGGGAGAAGTTGCAATCCACAGCCTCACAATGTGAAGCAGGCTCGTGTGGATTCTTCTGCCACTCTGGGTTCTTTCTGAAGCAAACATTGTAACTACACCTCTGAAGTACTGCCTAAACCCTCTGGTAATTCTGCAGTCTGCGCACCTTAACTGCTTTGCTCTCTCTCAGGCAACTAGTAAGCTACTCCCTTGCTGCCTCTGCCTTCCATTTCTCCTCCACATCTGGAACCCTAACTCACAGACACAGCAGAAGTGACAGGATTAGGAGTAATTCCACCAAGCAATCAGGAGAGGTCAAAGTGCTGGGCATCAGCTGTCACTTCCAGGCTGCACTGACACCTGAGCAGGAACCCCCCGGGAGCCGATACCATCTACTGCCCCAAGCAGCTCCAGCCCACAGGGTCAAGCACTCTCCAGCGATCAAAGGCAAAGGTTCGACAGAAATGCCTGACAGAGCCAACTCCATCACATTCGGAATTTTCCTGGCAGTTGATACCTATCTACTCAAAGCAAAATATGCCCTACCATAAGCAAAGGCTGGAAAATGTCCTCTTCCTGGGTAATTTCGTTCCATACTCCTAGTATTTTATGGACTTCCCTTCTCACAGACAATCATGGTGCATCACACACTAAGAATACGTGCTTCACATCTTCAGTACAGCAGTTTATTCTGGTGCAAATGTTCCTTAATGCGTCAGCTGGGGAACTGCATCCTCAAAGGCCTTGTCCAGAAGTCCTCAAAACCTAAGTACTAACAACGCCATATATGTGAAATTACCTTTTTTTGTAGTGCAATCTACTTCCCTGAAGTAGAAAGCTAAAAACTTTGATAGCATCATTTGTGCACAACACCTGACAGCACTGTCTCTTTATCTGTGTCAGACTTCTGCATTTCACAGAATATGCCGAGTTGGAAGGGACCCACAAGGATCAACGAGTCCAACTCCTGCACAGAACGATTCCCAAGAGTCACACCAGGTGCCTGAGAGCATGGTCCACATGCTTCTGGAACTCTGTCAGGCTGGTGCTGTGACCACTTCCCTGGGGAGCCCGTTCCAGTGCCCAACCAGAAAAGGTAAAAAATCTTTTTTCTAATATCCAATTTAAACCTCCCAACACAACTTCAGGACATTCCCTTGGGTCTTGACTCATTATGCTGCTTTAGCAAGCACCTAAACCTTCAAAATTTGCTACTGCCAGTTGTGGCAACCAAACTCACTGGGATGAAGGGGCGGAGGGACAAAAAACCCCCAAAAACCCTCCAAACACAACAAAACCCTTTCTTGTCAACACCTGTCATTGACTGTTATGAAAGGCATCTTTCTACTGCTGACTTTCAAATGTAAGAAAAGGTTTTTAAGGAAACTTGAAGCTTTTCAATAGGCTAGTCCAAATACATATGACTTTAATTCTGTCAAAGTCTGTGGCCTGAAGCAGTACTCAAGTGTCTACTGTGCTGCTTTTCTCATTTCAGAATCTGATGCAGAGAGACACAAAACAGCACGAGGCAACCTGTGGAAGAATCCAAGCAATCAGAATAGCAGGAATCATAGGGTGGAAATCAAGGAGTTGATAACAATCTTCTCACTCGGGGCAGCTGCAAACCCATGAACCTACAAATCAACCATTTCCCAGTCACCTCTAAAATAGCTCTTCACAAAAATTGCAATTTTGACAATGTCTTTTACCTCCATGCAAATTTCTCTATTTGTTAAAGCTAAACCTAAGGCAGAAATGGTAAGACCACATCCAGAGCTCTCGTGCTCTTGCCGCAAGAACAAGAGCAAACCAAGAAGACCACCCCAAAAGGAAGATATTACAATGCACATGTACAGGAAGTCAGTTAAAAGACTGTTAATACTTTACTGGTTTTGTTGTGTTTGGGTTTTTTTAAGTAGGTTAGCGAGCTCCCAGGGGAGCGGAATTAAAAACTGAATAAAATAATGTTTTTGAAAGAGACTTTCTCCTTTATACCCCTAGATGATGAACTCTCTATACTTCCTTCACGTCTGGGGAAATTTCTGATTTCCCTGTCTCCTTTAACTTCTGTTTATACCCCTACATTAAGGTGCTTTGCTTCTAGGGGCTTCACATCAAATTACAGTAGCTTCAGCTGATTTCCCCAGGGCAGGCAGCCAGACAATGAGATGAAGATTCTGCAAGCTTCAGGTTTTGCTGCTACAGGAAAAGGAAATCCCCATGATTTCACCATATAGTAATAAAAGCCAAGGGAATGAAAATTAATCTGGAAATAAACTAATACATTCTAGTCTTTCTGATGTACCTTTGCTGGGTCTTCGTCATAAAGCCTACACTGTAACATTCCTTCAGTACATAGAGCACACACAGGACTATGTTTACATACAGCAGCAAACCAAAAGTTTAGAAGATGCACACAAGCCAGGATCTGTTTAGGCAAGTTTCCTGAAGCATTTCAGTATGACAATAGAAGGATGTTTCTACCATGCAAGTGAAGCTTTACAAACTTTGCTCCCAAAAAGCAAGTTCATTTTTGAAAATTAATAATTACTAGAAAAATCTTTAAGCACCTGAATGACCAAAAAAACCCCCCAGTCAAATCACTTTTTCCTCTCCTAGTCTCAAGAACTAATTATTTTTCAATAATATTTGTGTTATTGCCATAGTAGCCAATTACCCCATCCACCTCCAGAGAAAAATAGGCAAGTAGAGATTTTGTTTTTCCACCTAAATCACGTCTCTCTGCCTACTAAAGAAAATCTCAGAAACAATCTTGAGCACAGCATTAGAGACTGCTGCCTTCTGACTACCTTTCAATAAAGAAAGCATGCAGGTAATAAAGTTACGCAGTAAAAATTCTGCATCCAAACCATAATAGCTCCCAGATGAAAAAATCAGAAACTTCTGTATTTATGCAGGGAAATGCAGCTTTCAATAGTATACCCCTATACTATTTTTCACAAGAGGAGGCAGAAAAAAAAAAATCCCCTCTTCAGGTAGGAAATTGGGGCACTCAGGCAAGCAAAAGTAATCAGCACCAGCTGTCAGCAGCCGCAGTAATTCTCACATCCTGTTTCCATACCATCTTTGTAATTCCCACGGAGATGAGGCACAGGAGCCTTAATGTGATGCTGGGTCCAGATGAGAAGCCTCCCAATGGGGCAGAAAGGGGAAAAGCCATGTGAAGAAGCGTTGCAGTGCAGGGCAGACCCATCATGATCACCCTGCTCCCGCCCCCCCAGGCTTACTCCTTCTGCCAGCTCCCAGCAAGGCTTGTGCTTTATCAGATCTATTTGCTCTCAAACCTAAGCTAAGGGCAAAGACTGAAGATAAATGAGAAAAGCATTTCTGGCTAACTGCAGCCATCAGAAAATGGTGCTGTTACACGTGTTTATTTTAAGTCTTGTGATCTTTCTGGCTGGCATGGCACTGAAACTGTAACCACATTAACACATACCAGAGAGGAAGGAAGTGTTTCACTTGGAGATGTCCAAGCACTTTAACCTGGACACTCAGAAGAAACAAAACGTGTATTTAAAAAAATAATCTGTGATGCTATTTGCCCAACCCTTCAAAATACAGAAGGCCTGATATTAACAGAAACAGCAGAGTTTAAGCTACAGTTCTGAAGAGCATTACTATTTATCTGATTTCAAGACAAAAGGGCATAATATGTTGTTCCACAGCAAAACATTAATAAACCTTTGGCTTTAAATCTCCTTTACCTCCTTCCTTGTCTTGGTACAAATTAACACTCCAAGACTACTTACAGTTACAAATTTTGTAATGGAAAACTGTCCCCTGCCCTAAAGAAATCAGTTACAAAATATACAACAAAACAGGATTAATAAACAGATTTTTTTGCATGCGAAAGCAATGAGAAGCAAATTCATCTTAGAGACAGAATTAGGAGAAAGAGATGCAGGAAAGGTATTCTGTGCTTCCATACACTGAGCACAGGTTTTCTGGTTTTGCTAATAATCAATACTAACATTAAGTTGAGAAAACTGTAAGCCACAAGTAATAAAAAACTATTTAACATTCAGGAGAAAAAAGTAATTTTTAGTAGTCTGCCCAATTACACTTTGGTATTTCCTAAAGCAAAAACGAAAATGAGCTTCAATACTCTGTTTCCATTTGAGTTTAGCTTACCTTTGCTCTTGCGGATGCTCTTCCACATCCTCTTCCGAATCAGCCTGACAAACAGAGAAAATACTGTGTAAGAATCTCTGAACTGCACCATGCTACACTGGACACATGTACCACTTTTAACTCCTTCACACACGGATCCTCATATGACTTGTTTGCAAAACAAATTCAGAAATCTAAAATTCCTACAACTCCTTTATGAGTCAAGTAAGGTGTCTGATGGACATCCCATTTGAGGTTTCAGCTCATCTCGCAAAGATGACCAGTGACTTAACGTGGCGACTCCGCTGCTTTTTCCCAAATGCTGACTGAACAGACTCATTCTCCATTTATGCAAATGCTTCTATACAAAAACTGCTCACACAGAACTTCAATCTAAAGCCATCAATTGCTCTCAAACTACAGGAAGACTATTTCCTCCACTTTCAAATTATCTGCTCCCATCAGCAAACTTCAATAGCCAGTACCTGAGGAAACAGGATGCAGAATGCCTTGAAATGCAGATCACCTGTCAATGTCAAAAGCAAAAGCAACGTACTGCATTCCAAGTGAGGTCCCAAATCCAGATCTTATCACTGATCAGCAGCACGTACAGAGAGAGCAGAAGCTCTGAAGACATCATCTTAGCTCAGCTGCTGGACTCAGGTAATTTTCAAGACATGCAGCTGAACTGTGTCAGCTTGCAGTTCACCACAAACCACTTTGAGCTGTCTACAGAAATGAACTCAAGTGTTGGTTCAATGAGCTCCCTGCAGGAAATCCATTTAAAACAAGGAGGTAACTACTCTAAACTGGCCAAGATCTCCAGGAAAGCTTCAGGTACAACCCAAAATGAAGTGCGTTACAGCCACTCAACCCCTGCTGATGAAACCAGGGACAACTTTAGAGAGATTAACATTTTTCAGGAAGAGGTCACAGTCATCCTGCCAGGAACAGCTGGTGAGTTTTCCCAGCTTCTGCAGGTGATGGTTCTACAAGACACGAACTACAGACCTTAGCAATGAAAAGGTAAGGGGAAAAAAATCTTTTAAAATTAAAAGACTGTACTTTCCACCACCCCTCCTACATGTTTCCCACACAAGCATATCACGGAACAGGCCCCAAGCCACCAGCTTTGACTTTAGCTCCTATTTTCACCACATACTGGAAACAAAATATCACCTGTAAATACTAAACATCTTTCTACAGGCTTCAGATGCTTAAGCAGATCAGGCAGCCCTATCTGCCTGCTGAATGGGACAGACAGCAGGATTTCTAAAGACCTGAGCTTCAAGAAGTAAGGGAAAATGACAAACACACTATGGCAACAAATATGGTTAATGTTAACATTAATACTAATTAACATCATTGTGTCTAAAATAATAACCTTATGGCTAATCTTAATATAGATCTTGCCAAAAGCTACCAGATGCATCTGAACTTCCATCTTTCATCACAAGCAGCTCATACAAGAGAAGCAGAGAAGCAGCACAGCCTCCACCATAACACAACCAAATCTGCAATGAGACCGACAGGGAACTACATGTTAATCTGAGGACTTGACAGCCTTTCTGTACGCCCGCCCAGAGGCTGGAGACACCATGCTAATAACCCAGGATCTGCAGTACACCACAAAGCTCTTCAGCACAGAGGTCCCAGCACCTGGCCCCCATGAAGACCTGGCCATCTTCTCTAGAGACCTTGCTAAGCCTTGCTGTTAGACTCCACCAAGATGGCACGATACAAACCCATTACATTTTCCAGCTTCTCGTAGCTCCTCTTGTACGTCTAGGACCTCAGTAAAATACCAAGCAGAACTAGAGGACTCCTTATCCACCTTCTCCAGAAACAGCTCCTCTGCCACAGCCAGCTAGCAAGCTATCCTCATTTTAAATGGCTTAGTTCCTCCTTTAAACAGCTTAGCATCTGCCAGGCAGCAGAAACCTGGGTCTGTGTCATTACACTGTGCTAACCCTTAACCCTAGCCACTTTACCATTTCTCCTCTTTACTTTTCCCCAAGCAACAATGAAGCAAACTTCCCAACCTACTGGGCAGCCACAGCACATCTCAACTGTGCAAGGAAAAAAAAAAAATCACCCTCAAATCTGATCGCACACAGACCCCCATGTCCAGCATTCTCCCATCTTCACTCTTCTGTGTGCCACAGGCTACACATACATGTAGGCTTACAGTGAGGATCAAAAAAAAAAAAAAGAAAAAACTATCATTCTCAAACTACACGACTACAGGGGAGAGGAACACCTCACGAAAGTTAAAATGCAGGCCCCAGCAGTCTATTCATGAAAAGAAAAAAATCCCCTTCCTCCAAACCTTATCCTGAATATGGGGCAGGTGCTTATCTTGTGCTGGAAAGCCCTTGAAAGCGCCCCTCTTGTGCCACACAAGTCTCAAGAGCCTGGGCTGACAGCTACTGCATAATCTGCATGGCCAACCAGCCCCAAGTCCTATCAGCACCATCCAGAAGCTCAGCTGGGAGTCTGGAGGAGCCTTTTAACAGCCCAAAGAGGAATACAATTCCCACCCCAAGTCTGTCGCAGACTTTCACACAAATTGTGTGTCTTCAGACAAACCCTGCTTTGAAGCAGGTGACTGTACATTTAATTTGTGCACAGCTGATGGGATCGTTAATGACACGCTGCAGTGCCGTGTATCTCTGATGAATATATGTAAGATCAAGGCCTTCATCAGCTTTCAAAACCAGTAGAACAATTAACCTTATTAGCCCCTGAGCTGCACTGAAGAACAGAAACTGAAGACAAGTTGCTACTACTTCAGAGAAGAAAAAGAAAAATAATCTTTCAGACCCATGCAGAACCTTTTGTAAGTGAAAACCCAGGCAGCAGTTCTGTATTTGTCCAGTGTCTGTAACAACCATGATACAGTAAATACTGCAGTATCCTTCTAAAAAATTGAAGCACCTGAAACACTGTCACAGTAAAATGAAACAAGAAGTCACTGTAAACTCCGCAGTATCCACAAGCAAACTGAAACATTCACAAGGTGTTCCTCAAATGAAACATCTCACTCATCTCCTACACATAACACACAGGAACAGTTGAAAACGCATCACATCAGTCAAACACGGCACTGACACCAAATTAAAGTTTGGTATACACCACTTTTGATGACTTCCTGTCATTTTCAATTGCGATAACAAGAAATACAACTTAACCTTCATTATGTCATTTTAAGGTAGTTCCTCCCTCTAAACCGAGGGGGCTGAAGTGAAAGTGCTCTGCAGGTACCCAACCCGCCTGCCCCTGCCTTCAGATGTTCCCAGTAACCACCTACAAGGTTTCTGACAGACAGAAACACGCAACTATGACTCTCTGATAGCTCTTTAAAGTGCTGTAGGCCGTGAGAAACAATTGTCATTTGGGCTTCTTTCATATACTAGTGTAAACAGCTGGCCTGATACCCTTACTGTGCTTTTCCTTGTCCTCTTTCCTCTCCTTTTCAGCAAACATAAAACATAACTAACTGCCTTTCACCTTTGCACTGAAGTGCTACAACCTGGCTGTTAATATTTGGAGCTTTTTCAGCCTTTAGTGGTGAATGGCTTGGGTGTCAAGTCTTACATAAAGGAGCTTTTCTCCCAAGCATTTTACTTAAGTAAGTATTAACAAGTTACAAACAAGCATGCAAAACCACAAAATAATAAGGGGTCTGAATAAAAACCACAACTGCTCTAATCAAGTCTCTCACACTCGAGGTTTTCCATGTCAAAAATCCTATTGGTTTCCAAAGAAAAATCCAGCTGCCCATCCCAGGGACATTTGCTATAAATGGGAGGTTAAGGGCAAGGAGAAAGAGAGCAAGGTCCACAGTGGGTGCTCTGTGGTTACCCCACACTTCACACCACCTTCAACAAGAAAGAAGAAACAGGCATAAGGGAATACAGCCACCACATCCGACTGGGAAAACCAGCTGGTCTCAGAGCTAAAAAGGGAATCCAGGAAGAAACATTAAAACGCTGGAGGAAGCAGCAGACCAGTTGAAGACAGTCAGCAAGCTAGATACAGCCAGCTCCCCCTCAGCCACGGCGCACGAGCCCACGCACACCCTCACCAACTGCAATGCTCCGGGCACCCTTCGGGCTCGGCTGCGGAGCGAGAGCAGTAGGTGAGCCATCCCCCAACAGCTCTGCAGGCTCCAGAGGAAGCCAGAATCAAAAGCCCACAAGCACGAGGGGGGCTGAAAAAAGGAAAAGCACAAATATGTATAAGAGGGAAGCTGGGAGGGGGCACGCGAGAAGCACAAACAATGAAAGGGAAGCAAGAGGAAACAGAAGGTAGAACAACCAAGCGGGGTGGAGGCGCGGGGGCCCTGGGCGGCTGCGCTCCAGCATGCAAATTCATGCAGTTCACGTAGACAAAGCGATGCTGTGAAAGGCCTAGAAAGCAACTACAAATATTAAAACGCTTTGTTTCCCCTCCCTCACCCCTTAACGTGATGTCTTTATTCGCTACATGCTCCTGGAACAAAAGCATGCGCAGGCAGCCGGCTGGCTGAATGGGTTACCAATCCATCCAACTTTCATCCTCAAATTCTGCAGGCAGCAAGGAATGCTCAAAACTGCTCTGTCACAGGCAGGCAGCTGATGATGCATGGAAAATAAGATAATAGTGTAAAGCCATGACAGAAAGAGAAAAACATCCATCAGACAAGCATTGGTAACCCGCCAGAAACAGGCTAAAGGGCTGGCACACAGGGCAACCTAATCCATTTTCCTGCTGAGAGCGGTGGGAGGGAGGTGCTTTAGCAGAGGAATATCTGCACAGTTCCTTCCCTGGATTTTTCACTTCTGCAAGTGAAATCCTCATTGGTGCCACACTCCCTCCAAAAAGAAGCAGGAAAAACAAAATCAAGGGGCCAGAACAATCCTATTCCCAAAGTCTTCACCGAGACCCATCTTCAATCGTGGGAATGAAGCAACTCTTGGATATTCCCTACCAAACAACATGTCTTATCCACTCAGAGGCAAGGAAGTTCTTCCTGTTACTACACCCTCACCACCACATCACTGCTGTGATACATGAACACTGGGCAACAACTCTCACCAAGGCTTTAACCGAGAAAGTCTACTCTTGCAAGAAAGAGAACATGGAAAATCTCCTTGTAGCAGCAGATCAGACCATTTTTTTAAAGTGAAATGTGATCAACAAGCAATAAACCTCCTGCAACTTTCAGCATCTCTCTGACAAAGGGCAGTCAGATGTTAACAGATGTAGCGATTTTCCAGATCCCAGGAACTGATGCTGGCTTGTCCACTGATGCCCCTCACCAACCTGGCACAGTCACCCAGGAGGGCAATGATGCTGAAATGCCTTCAGGACCTCACAGACACCGCAGGGGATCGCGGCTGGATGGGCAACCTCCAACTCCTTGGGCATCCAGGGAAGACCCATGACCAGCCACTGCAGACCAGTGCCACCACTCCATAACAGAGGCATTGACAGGGTCCCTCACCACATCCACAGGGACTAAGGGAAGCCTCCCTTCCTCCTCACCACAACAACTGGAAAAGGTGGTTTCAAACGTGGCCACAGGGCCCAAGCCCAACAGAGGCTGGGTAAAGCCCAAGTCCACATGGAAACAAAAGATCAAGCATCAGAATCCGGCCTGCACTCAAATTTTGGTCTTAAAACCTGTTTGAGGAACCCAGGCCCTTCTGTTCAGCTTGAGTAGTCACTGATGCATCAGATGCTGCTGTGGTCCTCCAGCTCAGAGGGGAAAACCATGCAAACCAGTCAATGCACCTCCAGTGCTCAGAGTCCAGCTCATCTGACTTATAACCTCTCAAACATCTTTTATTTCAGCAAGCCTATTGCAATTTACTTCTCACTCTGTCACAGCTGAAGCCAGAAGATTTTTTTCTTTTCTGTATACCTAATGTAGCCTCTACAGAAACGATGGAGGAACAGCAGCCTCAGCTTCGTCCTCACTGCTGCAAGGACTCAGCAAGACCATATGCTCAACTATGCCAAGTTCATGGGTCATTCACGCCTGGTTTTTCCTTAGCCAAGCTAAAGCTTATTTTTATGAAGGATGCTCAAGAACAAAGCGTTTTCCAAGAAGACCTAATCTCCTCAGGAAGTAAACATCACGTCACCATCACTCAATTGCAGCTTCGCTATGAGAAGCAACTATAAATGACTACATTACACAGTTCTACATCTAATGCATCTTAATGTCTTCAATGTAAAGAACACAGATGCAAAAGGCTGAGTTCCTAAGGCATCTCTGCACAGCGACTCTACACCTTCCCTTAGCTACTATCACATCCGCAACAGGCAAAAGCTCAATAGGACTATAAATGTATCCTATAAAATTATTTGGACATGCAATAGGTAATACTTTCATAACACCACCAGTATAAAACGCTGGGTCCTGGTAAGTAGCATCAGTTGTTAGCTAGCTAAGAAACAGCACTTCTGCTATTTTTCCTTACATTAATGGGTGACAGTGGCAGAGCACTAAACAGAGAATGATATATGGGCTTAAGACAAATAAATTACCCGCTTTTGCCCCTCATATAAGATGATGTCCCTAAGGACTGCTTCTTCCCGTTTATGAGCCTGGTGCCTTGAAGTCTAGAAGGCCCAGCTCAACATATGGCAGAGTCCGTCAGTGCAAGTTAAATGACTGCCTCAAATGCCATAAACTCCAGACCCCGCTTCCAGCGCCCCTCCTCGCTCACCAGCCCCGCCGGGCATTATACCATATCGGTTCCTCTCGCCAACAAAGAATTTATCAAATCTTGTTAGTGCCCAGCGAAAGCGGCTAAACAAGACAAAAAAAAATACGCTAGAAGGAGAGGAACGGCATCATAAATGATGTGTCATTTGAGGGGGGGAAAATGGCTTCACCTGAGCAGGCCTGAGATATAAATACATGCATATTCATGATAGGCACGTCTAGTGCGTTCCGAGCACAAACGCACTCGTTAAA